>JAVJIF010017102.1:0-82091 GCA_038442645.1 Agave tequilana
TGTTCAAATACAAAAATAAGATATTTGAACTCATTTGAAGCATAGTGATATGGATAGAATTCAGTACACATATAAAAGATATATGTATGTTTTTGATATTAAATCTCAATTAAGTTTTGATAAAAAAAACTAAAAACACATGAGCTAGATAAATCAAAGTAATTTTTCTATGCAATATGAATAATCAATGTATATAGATGAAATCCAATATATATATAAAACATGTAAACTTGTATCTATCCATGAAAAGAAAGATATATTCTTGAAAAATCAAATGGTTAAACCAAATCAAAACTTTAAAATTTTGATCTTGTGTGTGTGTTTACTTGAGCATATCAGACTATACTATCCTTACACAAGATCTAACAAACCTAAATATAAGTTTTCTCTTTGATTTCATCTCCAAGACGCTCGATCCAAACTCGATCCGTGAGCTTGACTCCATCTTGAGTTCTAGATGCAATCTTAATGCGCGAGCTCTTGAATCAACATGTGTTAGCTTCAAACTTGACTTTGAATCTTTTGTTGAAGCTAAACACCTAATAAGATCTTGATCAATAACTGAATTATATAAAACAAGATCATTAGTAACATAATTTCATAAGTTAGTCATCATTAAAACTAAGGTGAAGGCCTTTGGGCCAACATATATAATATAATAACAATAAAACCAAAAATCTGAATTAAAACCCGATGAAAGTAAATACGGCAAAACCAGCGGTACAACCCAGATTATGGCTTCATGAGATAAGTACATTGAAAGAATAATCCAAATGTGGAAACTCTCATTGATATACCGTATATCTCACAATATCGTAATCTGAATAAAATACAATCCAAATTGCAAAACAACACAACAAATTATTAATTAGCATCTTATTATTATTACTTGTCTGACTCGTATATCTAAGTATGTGTATAGGTGTAACACCCCGATCCCGCAGGTATGGGGACGTTATGGCGACGTACATACGCGAGGTGAAAAAACCTCACGCGTACGTTAAGCCTCAGTACAGGACATAGCCTCCATATATACACGAGTTCAAGCAATTAATAAGTACAAGAATACCTGCAGGAAGAGGTTAGTGATCATAACAGATATAAAAACAGGGATAAATAAGATAAAAGCAATACATCACAAGGATACCTATGAATGAGCTCGATGATGAGTCTCCTATGTGAACCCAATAGACTATCTGCCAATACGCTAACTCGGTTCTCCAACCTGGGCACGCAAACCCAGGGTTGTCAGAAAGCGACCTAGTGAGTGGTAAAATGAAGGAGGCAGTAATACATATGATAGTGATACCATATAATAAGTATATAATAAGCAGTATAAATATATAAACATGTAAGTAGTAAAAATATATAAACAGGTCATCTTTTAATACCATCACTACCTAGCCGGTTATCATCGGGTCTGGTCTATAGTCGTATCCAGTTTATATCATAAATAATGTTGTCTAGTGGTGACGTAATAGAAATGAACATGCTAGTGGTAACGTGATAGAAGTGGACATGCAGATGGGCATATGAAATATAACCATAATACTGTGTTGTGCATATATAGTAATGATATCTGCTATACAGAAAACAGACTATATGCAATGCAGAACATGCGTCGTATGCCACTACAGACAGTGTCATGTACCAGGTAAAGTAACAAGTATACAGGGAACATGATATCGGATAAAGTATCATGAACAGTAACAAGATAGCATACATGTATCAGGCAAGTTATGTCATTTATACAATAGTAGCAATCAGTACCACCTGGTATTTTACTCAATCTCTTCCAGTGTCCCATACCACTGGCAGTTCATACTGGAGCCCGCACTCCAGTCGAACCCATCCGGACATGGCCTACGGGTACCATTATCCAAACGAGAGAGTGACCAAATAACAAGTGTTCCCAACGTCACTATTGTGTATACTATTTTATTATGTTAATTGGAAACCCATGGTCGAGGAGTTCTTATCGGGTAGGTGTATCCCGTGCATACCCGCGATCACGGCCTTAAACAAACCCCTGGCTGCTAAGACCAGGGCCCTCCGCTAAGAGGGGAGCATGAAACAAGTAACGAGAGCTCATGGAGTAATTGATAGGTAGCACTACCGTCCCCTGCAGTGGGAGAACAATATGGATCCAATGCATCACCTGATAAGATCTAATCAACCGTCAAGTCTCCCCCATACCCCAGTTAGCTTTGTGATCTGATATGTCAAGTATACAATGTAACAAGAATAATTACAGTACATGATACGGGTAACATGATCACAGGACCTGAGCTCAGTTGATAGCATAGAACAATATAACGGGAAACGGGAACAATATAACGGGAACACTATAACGGGAAACGGAACAATAAATGTGGGATTCCACATATCGCATATCAACAGCTCTCATGTCCAGTAACGGGCATATCCATATCAGTAACAGGAAACAATCATAGAATATGAATACGGTAACATGGAACAATAAGACATGTAATATGCACGAGGATCCATATGACAAGAATAGAGAAACCATATATGCGTGTGTAATAGGGATATGGAAACATGACATGCATGTGTAACAATGATATGTAAACATGACATAACGGTAACAATAATATGAAATGTGGTAGTCTGTGCATTGGTCTATCCGTGTACCAGTGGAACATCTATGTGTAGCAATAATCCGTGTAATATCTCTGTGATAGTGCATGTAATAACAGTGATCAGTGCATCCATGTAACGAGGATATCATTCTAACATGACGGTATCAGTGTACTGTATATCCGTATATCAATAGTTCCCAAACATGCAGGAATAATGTCGTGAATCTCGGTATCTATGTCATGGTGAAACATCAAAGAAGCGGTATATAGCGTGTAACAGATATTTATATGCAATACAGTGTTCAGTGTATCGGTGGGTCGGTAGGGGTGATAGTGTAATAGTGACAATATCTGGTATCATGGAGTACGTGTGTATCAGTGCACATGTAACAGTACGACGTAACCTTGATTGATGTCTATGAAGTGACAGATGTGAGGAATGTAAGAAAAACATGTGGAATAATAATCTAACCATGTTAATATGATTATCTATCATTTATACATTATATGAACTATATGTTATATGAAATCATGAAGCAGATGAAAATATTATTTTTGGTTATGTATCATTACAAAATAGGCCTTTTCTATTATTAAGTTATTTATTAACATTCTAGTGATTTACCCATAATCACGATTTATTTACTTAAGCAATCACTCAATTTCTTAAATATGAATAAATATAATTTATGAAAAAGAAAACACTCACTAACTAGCCACGGAAAGGTAGCTCTCTTTCCCACGATCGCAACGGATCCAGAATCGCCCAAATCGGAGTCCGGATGCTCCCGATATCGCCCGAATACTAAAAATCATAAAAATGGGTTAAATAGGTAAATAAAAATATTAAATGCAAATACTGAAAGTTACAGGGGGTTTTCTAAAAGTTTACCTTTATTGGGTTTCGGATGCGGGTTTGGTGAGATAGCGGATCAGGTTTGGATCCAATACCCAAACCCATAACTTAAGTTATTGGGTGGTGGGTAACGGGGTTTAAAGGGGTTTAGGGTTACAACCCAACCAATAAGGGGGGTTAATGGGTTTGGGTTTTACCCAAACCCATTAGAGAAGCAACAGCAGCAGCAGCAGCTTGCTGCTGCTGTGCTCGGGTGCGCGCCGGCCAGCCTGCCGACGGCGGTCCCGGCCGCCGGCGGCGGCTCAGGTCGGGCCGGGGAAGAGAGATAGAGAGAGAGGGTGAGGAGAAAAGGAGGAAGAGAAGCAGCAGCACAGGGGAAGAAGAAGGAGAAGAAAAAGAAGAAAGAAAAAGAAAAAGAAGAAGAAGGGAGAAAAGAGGGGCTGTGGCGCGGCCTGGGGGTCGCGGCCGTGGTGGCACCGGCCGGGGGCGCGGCGGCGGCGGCGCTGGGTGGCCGGCGTGGGTGGGTTGGGCGGCAGACGGCGTAGGGGGTGTGGGAGGCGGTGATGGGTTAGAGAGAGAGACATTTAAGAGAGAGAGAGAGAGAAAGAGAGAGAGGATTTTTGAATTAGAGATGGAGAGAGAGAGGATTTTAAGGGGGAAGAAGAGAGAGAAGGCGGTGGAGAGAATGGCGGTGGGGGAAATCTCTGGAGAAATGGAGAAGAGGAAAGAAAAAAAAAGAAAAGAAAAGGATTTAAATCATTAAAATATTATTATTTAAGTCGGCCCAAAATTCGACTAGCTCTGAACGGTGCCCAGAAATTACAGAAAATAGAGAATATTATCTTGAGATGTAATATGAAAACGGTTTGGAGAAATGTAATCCAGTTTGTAAATTAAAAATCCTGGAAGATTTCGCCGGTATTGGGCGACACCGGTTTTGCCCGATTTTCGATAAATTCAGAAAAATTCTCAAAAATACCAAAATAGAGCTAATGTGATTCTAAGACATTAGGTGAAAGCAGATTCTCAAAATATAACTCCGTTTATGAAATAAAAATCGTAGAGCCGGTTATCGGTATCGGTCGACACCGTCTACGGTTAATCCAAAAAAATTCCAGAAAATTCTGAAAAATCTAAAATATTAGAAAATGATTTTTGAAACTAAAAGTGGCTCAATCGGACTACCAGAAAGGTCAAATCAATAGTATACATCGTATCGCGTACTGATATTGTGATACGTACATCAGAGATCAGGGGGTTACAATAGGCGTATGTTCCATCCCACTTACATCCATATATGAGTAAGTCAAGGTTGTTATTTGAAACTATGATGAAATAATGGGTTATGTTTACAGTGGGTCCCGTACATACCTGGGACCACGATCAAGGGTATTTCGTTGCTGGTGTTACAGAACCAGCCGCATGTCGTACAAGTGGTGGGTCTTATATTATGCCTATTCAGTAATGTAACATGAGGTAGGGAGCTAGCGCTTCCCTTGGACACTGGAGGCCCTCAGGTAGATTCGAAAGATTTGAGTTGCATAACATATCTAATACCACTGTAAACATATTCACTATTTGAAGTCCACTAGTTTCCTTCATACCCAATGTAAGTTGGCCTTTTTATAGTTTATTATTATGAAATTATCATATTATGGGAATAGCAGGAACAAGACAGATTCAGTAGTTATAGGAATACATAAGCACTAGAAATACATATAACTGTGTATAATGCATGATAGCAAGACAAAATTTTTGAAATAATACTCACAATTAAGTGGTAATATAACATGTGGCAGGTGATAAGTGATATCAAACAGGTAGCAGGTGATAACAAGTATGAGTCAGGTGATAGTATGCAGGAGTCAGGTGCAAGTAGCAGGGTAGATATCACTATCATATGTCTTAATACAGGAAATAGTCTTAATATAGGAAAATAGTATTGATATAGGAGATTGATATGAATTCAAGAACACGGTACCGATGCAGGAGATCGATACGAATACAAGAAAATAGTACCGTTACAATGGATTGGTATGAATACAGGAAAATGATACAGTTTTAGAAAACAATATAAGTATAGGTTTCAAATTCTTCACAACTATCAAGAAGAATAATCGTTAAATCATTAAACAGGCAAGCAAACAAGTAAGCAAGTGAACACCTAAGCTGAGCTAAACAAGCTGGGGACAAGATCAACAAATAGAGTTTAATCGCTAAAGCACCTGGTAGAACTCAAAATGACTAGGCTTAACAAGCGAGTTTAAAATTAGGTAGATCCACCTATGCGTGTTTAGTGGTAAAATGCTGAGCGCTAAGCTTGCTTTTCAGGCATATGTAGAAAGTCCAGATGACCTTAATAAGCCATAGAGCAGTTAAGCCCAGAGGCTTTAATATAGAACCGTGAAGCGGTTAAGCCTAGAGACTGAGGATGTACCTACAGGAGATGCTAGAACTAAACAACACACATGCATATATGACTAGAAGGTAAGAGAACTGACAAGCGAGTAAACAAGCAAGTGAATATCCAAGAGAAGCTAAGCAAGCTGGAGCGAAGCTAATGAACCGCAATAGATGCTATCACGCTCGGCGTGATTATCGCTCGCAGCACAACTAAACGCACATGTTGATCGGGGAAACCACGCACAAAAAGTGTATGTTTTGAAATCGAGATTTTAAGTGTGTGTGCTTTAGCTTCCTCGATACTTCCTTATGGCATAGAGGCTAAAACGAGTCAAATCCACAAAGACGGGAGGCGATAGATGCTTTACTGGTTGATTCACGTGTATGTCAATGGTTCTTCAATGTTTTCAAGAATGAAAAGAAAAGAAAACAAAGAATGAAAAGAGAAGTACGGTGAAACACAAAGAAGTCGGAAACATAGAAAAGAATATATTTGTGGTATTTCTAAAACAAAGTGAAAAAAAAAAGAAAACTCATGGCTACTAACTACTAATGGCTCGAGCAACATGCTAACCTCTTAGTGATAGTTGTCTCACATGTATCATTAGCCATCTCTGGTCCTTAGTTCAAGAGCTTTTCAAAGCATGACCCATATGTAACTTATCACATCTCAATTCAACAAATTAAGTACAAGCTACACTTAAACCATCAAAACTAAACAAGAGTAAGCATGGAGTAAAGTAATGTTAGCTTGTTAGAGAGTTAGGAAGTTAGAGTGTTAGATCCATCATCATGAGCCATCAATGGCTCTTGCAAGAGCAAGGCTAATTAGAGGTTATTAGATTCATATGGATTATAAAATAAGAAGTTAGCAAGTTAGTGGTTAGTAGCTAGTTGTCATGAGAGAAAATTAGCTAAACATATAAAAGGAGTTAGAGAGAAGAAAATAAAGAGAGGTAAAGAGAGAACCTTTCATAGATTGTCACCTTCTATTACAAGAACTCTTACTTTCCAACCATATACCACTCTCTCCTATTATAAGATCTACAAGAAATAGAAAATACAAAGGAGAAGAAGAACTAACCTAAACTAAACTATCCTAAACTACAACATGAAAAGAAACTACCCTAACTCTCTGTATCTTTTCAACTGAAGAACCCTAGGTGGTATATATAGGCACCAGGGGTAAGGGGGCCAGGGGGACAACCTCTGGCCCAAAACGCAGGCGCGACAGTGCCCTTATGGCCATGAAAACGCGGCCCAGGCCACGTTTTCATGGCTGTACCTAGCACCGCGCCGCTTGCTCCGCACCGCTCGTTTGTACCCCTGTCGGCTGCATGTTTTGGTTTCTAATTTTGGGCCCCTAGTTTTGACGAATCAGCTCTCCAAAGTCAATGACTATATATAGGCCTTTAAGCACCCATTAAATGGTGATTTAGGATCTTCTTCTTCATTATACACCATGGACCTAGATACATACTGGTTGCTAAAATGAAAGAACAATCAAAGAGTTAAGAATTTACCGTGTAGCTTGTGCTAACGGGTCGTGTCCACGAGGAGGAATGCGATGAAAGCTTTTCGGTGATTCGTTTAATAACAAAGAATTGTGCTTGTTTTTTAGTGAAAAGAGAATGGAAAGAAGGAGATGATTAAAAGAGAAATTGCAACTTTAGAAGGCTTTGGAGAAGGTGATTTAAAAAGCTCGAAAATTGTTTTGTTGATTATAATAAGGAAGAAAATCTGGGCTCACTATCTCACTACTCAACAATTTATTCTTCTATTGAAATCCTAAGTGCCTCAACTTGATCATAGGCAAAACTTAAGGTTGATTTTAGAAAGTTTGAAGTAAAGAATATAAGATGGTTGGAAGAGTTCACTCTTTTCTTTAAGAAATCGTTTTGAATAGGACGTTAAATCATCAAGCGCGAAGAAGCAAGTATGAAGTAAAAACAGTTCAAGAAGTAAAGTTTGAAAATCAAGCCCATCCTCATGTACCTTCAAGAACACTTTTAAAAGGAAAGGCTTTAAGTAAGGCATGCAAATGATTCATTGGGTCTTTTTCATTAAAAGCAGAAGAGAAGAAGAACTGGAGAGAGGTATAACAGTGAGCCCAGAAAACCGATCTAGCTACTCATAGAAGACAAAGAAAAGTGCAAGAAAATAACGCCAGACATACCGTAAATGAGTGGAAGAAAAAGCAGCTCGATTCTTGTATTGATGTCACTTCAATCTCCAAATACAAGCACTCAATTCCTCTCTCTCACAAGTATTTGTACTGAACTACAAATTGAAAACAAAAATACAACTTTTGTGCTATCTAACAAAGAGCCTAAATCCTTAGAAAATAAACAAAAATTCTAATCCTAGTCTTCGCTCCTTTTTTCTCTGTTAAAACTGGAATTTATAGAGAAAAACCATAGGGGGGATCCCGGGAAGATTGGAGGAGCAAACGCTCCCCCAACAGAAGTAACAAGGCCGCAGAAACGTGGCTTGGGCCGTGTTTCCGCGGTCCTGGTGTGGCAAGATGGCCACACCTAGTTGGCTGGCTCTCCTCGTTTGGTGAATCTCCTATATCTTCTTCTGGTTTTCTTGTTTCTGCTCCAAAAGTTGACAAAACAGCCTTTGATTGCTTGGCTCAACCGCTTGATTCAGGGAGGATTCTTCTCAACCGTTTTCAACCTCTCTGATATACCAAGATTTTACCCTGATTCCTTGATTTCGAATTTATTCTGAATAAATCAGAATTTGGTGGGCTTTTGGCTTGTTTCTCTTTTCTTTCCTTTAGCAATTGGGCCTACATTTAACAAAGAAAAAGAAGACTTATTAATAGGATTTATTAGCTAAAAAGTATGGTAAGGTGACAATGTATATACAATATATGTGACTAATCACACCCCCACACTTATCTTTTGCTCGCCCTCGAGCAAAACATCAGACTAATTCTAATCAATTATTAGACCACTTTCGCAGGTCACTCGATTGCACTGAGCATGTGCAACAAGCCGTTAAACCTCTAGGTTACCCCTAGAGGACGAGTTTTGTCTCGTGAGGGTTTTCAGTGGATTGCACTCACAAAATCCATAAAGAAAGAGAAAAGGTTAGTATTTTTCGAAAAGCATTTTTAAAGGAGAAAAATATTTGAAGTATATTTGTAAGGCTTTAAGTAATCTATAAGTTATAGGAATATCAAATTTTTCATTCTGAAACTCAGTCTTTATTCAAAAATATGTCATCAATTAAAGTTAGGAGTCAAATTGTACTTCTCATCTAGTCTATTAATTTACCCTGAGTCGTATGCACCATCGTGGCTGTGAAGTTGACTAAGGTTCTTTAACATTAACTCCTATGCCTTATTTATATTTATTTTTGGTGGTATTTATTCCTCAATTCCATTAGGCTTTCTAATCTGCCCATGTAATGAGCCTTCAGTCGGTGACACCCAAACCAGACAGTTTTAGGGCACCAGGTGAGAAAACACCATAAGGACTTAAACACTCGAGCAGATATGGCCACGAAACTAAGGTTTTTATTTACAAGATGTACCCCTTTTATGCGTGAATACTTATGCTTCATGAGGCATAAATACCCAGCTTAATCAGAGGATTTATATATATACTTTTTTTTCAAACTTCTCTAATTATCTTTTGCATAAATACCAAGGCTTTCTTAGGCCAAAGCACCTAGCTATCAATAATTAGATTTGTTTATATATATATGTGTTTTTTTCATAATATTTTTTTATAAGGCATAAAAGTCTCTGTTTTTAAACCCTAAGTGTGTAAGTGTATTTAGTGTGCATATTTCATCAAGGTATATATCAAGACTAAATTACTTTCACAAATTTTCTTCCTAACCCTAAAAATCAAACAAGTTATCTTATTTTGACCAAGTGTAAGAAATCCTAATTATGATTTTCCTATTCCTTAAAATTGACTTAATTTCTTACAAAAAATATATCAAAATATTGTTCTAACCTTTCAAAAAGTTTTTTTATTTTATATATATATAGAGAGAGAGAGAAATGTAAATCAGCTGACACAGGAGGCAACTCCCTCCTATGTCGCACTCAAAACTCAATTTCCCGAGTGAATTTTCAAGATCCGACCGCACATTATCATCTTCATATTCTAAGATATACACATATAAAAAATAATGTGTTTTGAAGTTCGTTTACTCGTTGATCTAATCGTTCCATTTTGCTCTATTGTTAAAAAACCGTTAATATTTGAACCCAAAGAAAATGGAGTAAACAAACTTCAAATCACTTTATTTTTTATATGTGTATATCTTAGAATATGAAGATGATAATGTGCGGTCGGATCTTGAAAATTCACTCGGGAAATTGAGTTTTGAGTGCGACATAGGAGGAAGTTGCCTCCTGTGTCAGCTTATTAACATTTCTCTCATATATATATTTCTCTTTTTTTTTTATATTAGTCATGTTAGAACCCTCCCCCACACTTATCTCATGCATTGTCTCCAATATATGCAAGAAATGTATCGATGCATGAAATAAAATGGAAAAGAGGAAAGTTACCGATATACTAGGTCAAAAAGACCCATAGCCGTTTCATTTACTGGCATCGATTCCAAGAAAGGTTTAAGGCGTTGACCATTTACCTTAAAGTCATTTCCATTCTTAGGGTCACTGATCTCAACTGCACCGTGTGGAAACACGATTTTTACAACGAATGGCCCAGTCCATCTTGATTTCAATCTTCTTGAAAAAAGATAATGCCTAGAATTATAGAGTAAGACTTTTTATCTAGGGACAAAGATTTTTCTTATGATGTGTTTATCATGGAAAATCTTGACTCTATCTTTAGTGATCCTAGCATTTTCATAGGCCTCATTTCTCAATTCCTCTAATTCGTAAATTTGCAATTTTCGAAGGTCACCAGCCTTAGTCAAGTCAAAATTCAACTGCTTGATTGCCCATAAGGCTCGGTGCTCTAACTCAACGGGCAAGTGACAAGATTTGCCATAGACTAACCTATAAGGAGACATTCCTAGAATCATCTTGAAAGCGGTCCTGTAGGCCCATAGGGCATCTACAAGTTTGATGGACCAATCTTTCTAGTTTTAGTTCACAGTTTTCTCCAAGATAAGCTTGACTTGTCTATTGGAAACCTCAACTTGCCCACTGGTTTGAGGATGATAAGGTGTGGACAACTTGTGAGTTATGGCATACTTTCGCATAAGAGCTTCAAAAGATCTATTGCAAAAGTGAGTGCCATTATCACTGATGATAGCACGAGGGGTTCCGAAGCGTGAAAAAATGTTCTCTTTCAAAAACTTTATGACAACTTTGTTATCATTAGTTTTACAAGGAATGCTTCTACCCACTTGGACACATAATCCACAGCAACCATTATGTATTGGTTTCCAAATGAATTAGGAAATAGACCTATAAAGTTGATGCCCCAAACATTAAAGAGTTCTATTTCTAGGATTGGGTTGAGGGGCATCATATTTCGTTTTGATCCTTCCTACCATTTGGCATCTAGGGCACGTCTTGCAAAATTCATAAGCATCCTTGAACAAAGTGGGCCAATAAAACCCGCTTTGTAGCACTTTTTCAGCAGTCTTGCGGGGACCAAAGTGTCCACCGCATGCAAGTTCGTGACAAAAAGATTAAACACTCTTAACCTCCTCATCGGGAATGCATCTCCTAATAATTTGGTCAGAACAGTACTTGAAAAGATACGGTTCCTCCCAAAAGAAATACCAGACTTGGCATAAGAACCGGTATATATCGTTTTTGGATCAATGAGATGGAGTTTGGTTTGTGACTAAGTAATTCACTATATCAGCAAACTAAGGTTCCCTAGAGATAGCTAAGAGATTTTCATCAGGAAAATCCTCATTTATGGGTAATTCGTTGCATAGAGAATTAGGGATCCGTGAGAGATGGTCAGCAACGACATTTTCTACGCCTTTTTAATCTCGAATCTCAAGATCGAATTCTTGAAGAAGGAGGATCCAACGAATGAGTCGGGCATTGGCATCCTTCTTCATCATGAGGTACCTAAGCACAGAATGATCGGTGAAAATGATGGCTTTGGACCCTAGTAGGTAGGGACGAAATTTCTCTAAGGCAAACACTACTGCCAAGATTCCTTCTCAGTCGTAGTGTAGTTCAATTGAGCATCGTTGAGAGTCCTACTAGAGTAGTAAATCACATGCTGCTTGTTATCAGTGCGTTGTCCTAGGACAACGCCTATGACAAAATCGGAAGCATCGCACATGATTTCGAACGGCTTAGACCAATCATGTGCAGATATGATTGGTGCAGAAATAAGCTCTTTCTTAAGCTTCTCCCAAGAATTTATGCATTCAGCATCGAAAGTGAAGGACACATCCTTAGCTAGCAGATTAGTCAAGGGCCTAGTAATTTTGCTAAAATCCTTGATAAATCTTCGATAGAAACCAACATGTCCTAAGAAGGATCTAATGTCCTTAACGCGTTCGGGCATGGGAAGCTTAGCAATAACCTCAATTTTAGCTCTGTCCACTTCAATTCCTTTCTTGGAGATTTCATGACCCAAGACAATTCCATGTTTTACCATGAAGTGGCATTTCTCCCAATTCAATGTCAAATTTTTCTCAGCACAACATTGGAGGACAAGTTCTAAATGGTGGAGACATTGAGTGAATGAATCTTCGTAGATTGAGAAATCATCCATAAAAATCTCTAAGAATCGTTCTACCATATCAGAGAAAAGACTCAACATGCAACGTTGAAACGTTGCTGGGGCATTGCATAAGCCGAAAGGCATTCGACGATAAGCAAATGTCCCAAATGGACATGTGAATGTAGTCTTTTCTTGGTCCTCAGGAGAAATAGGGATCTGGTTATACCCCGAGTAACCGTCCAAAAAACAGTAATACTAGTGACCCGCCAAACGTTCAAGCATTTGATCAATGAAGGGAAGTGGAAAATGGTCCTTACGAGTTGCAGCATTAAGCTTCCTGTAGTCAATGCAAACTCGGATCTTCGTTGGAAGTCGAGTTTGGACCAACTCTTTGTTCTCGTTTTCCACTACGGTGAAACCGAATTTATTTGGAATCGCATGGACAGGACTGACCCATTGGCTATCAGAAATGGGATAAATTATCCCATTGTCTAAGAGTTTTATAATTTCAGCATGAACAGCCTCTTGCATTATAGGGTTTAACCTACGCTGGTCTCTTTTAGGGGTGGCTTTTTCATTGAGATGAATGCAATGTTGAACGATGGTTGGACTTAATCCCTTGATATCAGTCATAGTCCACCCAATGGCTTCCCTATGTTTTCTTATAATTACTTTAAGATCTTCTTCTTCCTCGTCATTTAAATGGGAGGCAATGATGACAGGAAAGGTCTATTGTTCGCCTAGGTAGACATACTTGAGATGCGCAGGTAAGGCTTTCAATTTTAAGGAAAAGGAAGGCTGGTTGGAAGGACTAGTCAAATTTGTTGGCTCCATTATTAGTGAAATAGGGTTCGAGGCCCAATTCACATCAGAATCTATAACCTGATCAAGATTAAAGTCGTCAGACTCTAACCTGAAGTTAAATTCAGTTTCTAGTTCCAATTCTTCCCTATGTTCACTTGTTAAGTTCTCAATTAGATTGACTTCAAATGTTTGGTCCTCAAGATCGCGGGGTTATTTTTCTAAATTGAAGACATTGACTCTAGTCATGTCCATAAAGGTTAACCTCATGGACCCATTCCTACAATTGATGATGGCATTGGCAGTAGCAAGGAATGGTCGCCCTAGGATAACAGGTGTTTGAGCCCTATGATTGGAGTTGGACACAGGTTGTGTCTCTAGAACTATGAAATCGACAGGGTAAATAAACTCCCCTACCCGGATCAGGACATCATTAATCTCCCTTTTTGGAACTTTTACTGAACGGTCAGTCAGTTGGATGGTGACTCGAGTTGGACTAAGATCGCCTAACCCAAGTTGTTGATAAACTGAGAATGGAAGCAAGTTGATACTTGCCCCCAAGTCAAGAAGTGCACGACTAATCTCGGCTTGTCCTATTGTGCAGGAAATGGTGGGACTACCTGGATCCTTGTACTTGAGAGGGATCGGACCCGATAGTAGCTCACTAATGTTAGTGGTTAGGAAAACCTTTTTTGATACATTAGTCTTTCTCTTCTTAGTGCACATGTCCTTAAGAAACTTAGCATAGGAAGGGACTTGTTGGATGGCATCAAGAAGTGGCACATTTATCTTCACTTGATTAAATATCTCAATTATCTTGTCCATGTGTGGATTTTGCTTGTTGCTTTTCAGCCTATTAGGGAATGGTACTATAGGCTGGTGCACCTAACTGGTTGACTTATCTTTTCAGATTCGTCAGAATTGGAAGGATTTGGATTAGATGAGGTGGACGCTTGATTGTGATTGTGCTGAATGGGATTGGTTGGCGTTGACACTTGATTATCAACTCTCTTTCCTGACCTCAATGTATGAACAACATTACATTGATTTAATGAATGATCCTCAGCCAAATGAGCTTGTTGAGAATTTCTCAAATTGGTTATTGGCTAACTAGGCAGGGTACCCTTTTGTCTGTCATTCTGTGGATGACTAGTTGACTCATTTGAACCTCTAACCTCTGTATAGTTTGCATGGGAGAATCTTAGTTTTTCATATATCTTTCCATGTTTCTTTCAAAGTCAGTCATTCTCCTTTCTAGTTGAGGATTCTGGAAGGAGGATTGTGGAGCTTGGCTGGGAAAGTTCTGTTGATAGTTGAGAAAGTTAGGTGGATGGTTGGGAGAATTATTATGAAAATTGGAGAAGTTGGGTTGATGATTGGAAGAATTATTATCATGATGGAAGTAGCTAGCATGATTTGATCGTGAATGGTCAGTGTTGTTTTAGCTCCATGAGAAATTAGGATGATTTCTCCAGCCAGGATTGTACGTTGGTGCGTAAGGATTGTTGTTTGGCCTTGAAAAGGCCGCATTCATCGGTTCATGGTATTGTTGTTGAGCCTGAAACACAGGGCACTCCTCGAACATATGATTCATGGCTTGACAGTAAGTGCAGCCGGAGTTGGAAATTGGTTTGGCTGACTTGATTGACTGGACTTGGTTCCTTCGTTTCAAGAGCTTCTAATCTTCTAGCTAGGTTAGCTAACTTAGCCTCATTGGTGATGGATGATTCAATAGAATGGAGACCTCCTTTGAAGAGATGGAGTTAGGATTCCTAGAGGTCTCACTAGCAGGTTCCCATTGGATGGTCTTTTCAGCTAGGCTTTCATACAAATCTCATCCTTCATTTTCATCCTTCTGCAAGAATCCCCCTTGGCACATACTTTCTAAGAGGGTTTTGGTAGAATAGTCTAAACCGTTATAAAGAATTTGGCATTGTCGCCATTTCTCTATTCCATGATGTGGACATTGGACAAGGAGGTCTTTAAAGCGTTCAAAGTACCTCCAGAACGGTTCACTCGGTTCTTTCTTGAATTGCATGATTGTCTTCCTAATGAGGGCGGTCTTATGAATTGGAAAGAATTTCTTCAAGAAGACCTTGATGAAACCATCCCAAGATGTGATAGAACCGGCCGCTAAGCTGTAAAGCCACTTCTTTGCTAGGTCCTTAAGTGCGAAAGGGACAAATCTCAACCTAATAGCATCATCTACAAGGTGTCGGATTTTCATCGTTAGACATACTTCCTCAAATTCTCTTATGAAGAAGTAAACATCTTCAGACTCTAAGCCATGAAACTTAGGGAGTGTGTTGATGAATTGAGGCTTGAGCTCAAAATTGTATTCACCAGTCGATGGAAGTAGAATGCAAGATGGAAGTGAGGTTCTGATAGGGTAAACCTATCCTGCAATGATGTTGATTGAGCCATTACCGGATCTGGTCTTGATTCAAACTTGGGTGGTGATGTGTTTCTAGTTAACCTAGATGAATTAGGGTCTCTCGACCACACTTGCATACACAAACACAATCACAATCACAAACAAGTTTACCAACAGTCAATAAGAGTAATCAACCAAGCCTAGTCTAAGGTAACCTCAACCTAGACAACTCCTAACTGGTTGATTGTCCACAGGAGGTATAATGTAGACTTTGACCACAAGCTAATCAGCCAGGTCAGGGCAAGATTGGTGGGAGGTTATCCGTCAAAGACGTTTCTTAATTAAGTAACCACCAATCTTGGGGCTTTCGGCCCTCAATCCCCTTCCTAGACACTGATTTAGCAGGAGTCAATTTCTAACACTTTCCCCCTTAGGATAATCTCCTAGTGAGTTCGAGATGTCCCTAAGGCCAACGTCTATCAGATTTTACTTAGGCTTAGGTTGTGCGTGCTTGGAGATAGTTTGTGGGCTAAGGAAGGGTAATGACTTCCCCACCTTATCTTGAATTGGGTATTGCCCTTAGAGTTAATTGTGCAAAGTGTGCAAGATAGTAAAGTAGCATTCAAAATAAATATCACCCAATAATGTTTCCTAAACTATATGCTATGCATACGTACCTTGTCTCCAGCTCTCTTCAACAGTAATTGTAAAGTAAACGTAATTAGACAAATGCCTAGAATGCAAGTCTAAACGTTTTTTAAGTAATTAAAAATCACTCAAATTACTGTTGGATTAAAAAGGGATGGTGGATAGCAGATATGGTAAGAATATAACATACAAAAACTTAATTTTTGTGAGCAATATGTCCTGCGAAAAAGAGTTTTAGTAGTCCAATGGAATTTTCAGTTTTTTGCAACGCAATTTCTTGAAATTTTGTTTCCTACTTTCGAGAGTAGGGGCATAGAATTTGCAAGTCTTCTCTTACAAAGCTTGAATGCTAGATCTGAATCTTCAAGTCCCTGAAACAACACACAAAACTTGTTAAAAAACAAATACACCGTTCCCTTCTCAGCAACGGCGCCAAAAATTGGTTGCTAAAATGAAAGAACAATCAAAGAGTTAAGAATTTACCGTGTAGCTTGTGGCTAACGGGTCGTATCCACGAGGAGGAATGCGATGAAATCTTTTCGGTGATTCGTTTAATAACAAAGAAATGTGCTCGTTTTTTAGTGAAAAGAGAATGGAAAGAAGGAGATTATTACAAGAGAAATTGTAACTTTAGAGAAGGCTTTGGAGAAGGTGATTTAAAAAGCTCAAAAATTGTTTTGTTGATTATATAAGGAAGAAAATCTGGGCTCACTATCTCACTACTTAACAGTTTATTCTTCTATTGAAATCCTAAGTTCCTCAACTTGATCATAGGAAAAACTTAAGGTTGATTTTAGAAAGTTTGAAGTAAAGCACATAAGATGGTTGGAAGAGTTCATTCTTTTCTTTAAGAAATCGTTTTGAATAGGATGTTAAATCATCAAGCGCTAAGAAGCAAGTATGAAGTAAAAACAGTTCAAAAAACATTCACAAAAGAAGTAAGAGTGTGAAAATCCAAGCCCATCCTCATGTGCCTTCAAGAACACTTTCAAAAAGAAAGCTTTAAGTAAGGCATGCAAATGATTCATTGGGTCTTTTTCATTAAAACCAGAAGAGAAGAAGAACTGGAGAGAGGTACAACAGTGAGCCCAGAAAACCGATCTAGCTACTCATAGAAGATAAAGAAAAGTGCAAGAAAATAACGCCAGACATACCGTAAATGAGTGGGAGAAAAAGCAGCTCGATTCTTGTATTGATGTCACTTCAATCTCCAAGTACAAGCACTCAATTCCTCTCTCTCACAAGTATTTGTACTGAACTACAAATTGAAAAATAAAAATACAACTTTTGTGCTATCTTACAAAGATCCTAAATCCTTAGAAAATAAACAAAAATTCTAATCCTAGTCTTCGCTCCTTTTTCCTCTGTTGAAACTGGAATTTATAGAGAAAACCAATGGGGGGATCCCGGAAGATTGGGGGAGCAAACGCTCCCCCAAGAGAAGTAACAAGGCCGTGGAAACGCGGCTTGGGCCGCGTTTCCACGGCCCTGGTGTGGCCAGATGGCCACACCCAGTTGGCTGGCTCTCCTCGTTTGGTGAATCTCCTATATCTTCTTCTGGTTTTCTTATTTCTGCTCCAAAAGTTGACGAAACAGCTTTTCATTGTTTGGCTCAACCGCTTGATTCAGGGAGGATTCTTCTCAACCGATTTTCAACCTCTCTGATATACCAAAATTTTGTCCTGATTCCTTGATTTCGAATTTATTCTGAATTAAATCAGAATTTGGTGGGCTTTTGGGCTTGTTTCTCTTTTCTTTCCTTTAGCAATTGGGCCTACATTTAACAAAGAAAAAGAAGACTTATTAATAGGATTTATTAGCTAAAAAGTATGGTAAGGTGACAATGTATATGCAATATATGTGACTAATCACATGCAAGAGAGGTGTTATTAGCAGAATTTAATATTAAATAAATGTGAAGATGTGGTATGAAATATGCAGTTTTAGAGACAAATCATACCCCCCAAACTTATCTTTTGCTCATCTCGAGCAAACGAAAAAACTAACTTAAAAGTTTATTATACCACTTTCGCAGGTAATGCGATTGCACTGAGCATGTGCAACAAGCCGTTAAACCTCTAGGTTTCCCCTAGAGGAGGAGTTTTGTCTCCTGAGGGTTTTCAGCAGATTACACCCACAAAATCCATAAAGAAAGGAGTCAAATGTTAGTATTTTGAAAACTCATTTTAAATAGAGAAAATTGTTGAAGTATTTTTGTGAAAATATAAGTGATCCAAGGTCATAGGTTAACCAGAATTATTCTTCCTTAAACTAAGTCAAAATGTAAAATCTTGTTATAATTAAATGTAAGAATTTAAATTGAATTGACTTTTTGATCTTTGATAAAACTCTTAGAAAAATATGCACTTTTTGAACAGTGAAGGTTTTTGGGATATCGACTCTAACTTACATGCCATTTATTAATATATTTTTTTCTTCTCTTAGTTTTCTTAGGCTTTCTTATTTACCCGTGTTGTGAGCCTTTAGCCGGTGACTCCCAAACCAGATGATCTTAGGGTACCAGATGAGAAAATATCCCTTGAACTTAAGGACTCGAGTAAACAAGGCCACAAAACTAAAGCGGATTATTTTGTTTTTATCCACCATTTTAGGTATGAATAGTCATACTTTCTGAGGCATAATTACTAAACTTCAATAAGTGGTTTTATCATCATTTATATATATATATTATATATATATATATATATATATATATATTATATATAATATATATATATATATATATATAATTTTAGCATTTTTATGGCATTTTCAGTCTTTGTTTCAATCTCAAAAAATTGTCTAAGTGGTGAAGTGCATAAATCTAAAACAAAAAATTCAAGATCAAATTATTTTTTCAATCTTACTTTCTTATTCTAAAATTTAAATAAGATCTATTATTTTATCTTGGTTTAAAATTTCATAATTTTAGGTCTTCCTAAATCCTAAGAGAATCTTAAATTTCTTTAAAAAAAATCAAAACTTTTTATTTTGTTTCAAAAAGTTTTGTAAAAAGACAAGAAAAGAGTTTCTATAAATTTTTTAAATTAAAAAGAAGTGTAAAAGAAAGAAAATATAAAACTAACTATGTTAGTAAACCCTCCCCCAAAGTTATCTCATGCATTGTGTATATACATGAAACAAATGGAGAGGGAAGGAAGATTATCTCATGGTAGTGGTTCCGATGGTGGTCTGACTGGGCCAAGCGTTACTACCCAATTAAGATATCGTGGATCTTGCAGAAACCCACCAGTGACCACTCTAATATGACCCATTAAAATGTTGGAGAACTATATGATCTTATTGAAAAAATTACCCCCATCTAATTTTCAAGTTTTAAAAATAATTACTGAGTCACTTTCTTTAACATTCTTATCCAACAATGAAGTGTGATTTTGAGAGATGATTGATTTGGACTCAAATGGAAAAGGAATAAAACCCGATACTGACTTGGGAACTTGACTCAGATCAAGTCGAGAGTCAATAATGAGAGTCAAAATTGGTTTAAAAATAGGGTTCAAACTAAAGAATTAATGTACACACACTTTCCCCGTTAATGAAGTGTGATAATAAGATATTAGTGATTCAATTTCACGGTGTACGGGTATAAGATTCAATGTTGACTCCAAAGAAAAAATATGGTAAAGATACCGGAGTTATTATTGAATAAAAAAGTGAAATGAAATCACAAACATGAGGTTCGAGATCACATTCAGGTTCAATTTCAATTTCAGGAAAGGGATAGCTTGCCAGAATGTCCAGGCGACTTTCATAACTTGGAGTTTGGTCAAGTTCAAATATGCGTTCTGAAATTGAATCTTGGTTTCCAAAATAACATAATTCTTGGGTCCAATCGGTAGAGTTAGGGATATAAGGATTGGTCGAAGATTGGCAAGAAAGACTTTCCTCGCTCTCATTGATCAAATCGCTCATTATTGAGTCTAACCTACTAATAGGCGGGGTAACATAATTTTGAGTCTGAATTATGTCTTTCATACTTTTTGTAATTAGTTCTTCTTGAAAAGGTGAGTATGGAAGTTAATTTTGAAAATTGTGGTGAAATTGTGAGTCCATTGGATTTTGTGGTTGCTACTCAGACTCACGCAAGAGTTCCATACTCAAGTCTAGTATTGATGGTTGTTCATTTTGAATCGGTGAGACTGAAAAAAATGAGTTGGACTCTTGAAAATTTGGTTGAGATGATGATCCAACATATTTTGAAATCGTTGCACTTTTTCACAAAAGACTTCCAAACGCTTTTTTATCTCAGATTCTTCTTCAATTGGATGTTCTAGAAAAGGAGTATATTGAGTTTAATTTAGGAAGGATTGTGAATTGAGCAAATTTTGAATTTCTTATTTGGACACAAGCATAACTTCCATACTTCTTTTCAAATTAGATTTTTCTTCGGTTATTGGAACAGGAAAAGGGGGATATGGATCCAAATCGGGTAATGAAAATTGTGGACAAGGTGGTTGAAAATTTGATTCAGGGGAGGTGAATCCCTATGAACTCTATGAAGAGTTGAAATTATTTTGAAAATTATAGTCATAGGATTGGGGATATGGGTCATATTGAGTCGGATAATCCCAACCCGGCACATATGGTTGGTTCGTGTTGTACATAACTGGGTCGGAGTTATCCGAGTCAAATGAGGTCGGAGTGAAATATGGATTCATATTATAATTGAAAAATTGTTGTTGTTAAAATCTATTTCACAATTTACAAAAAGAAAGAAAGAAACAAACAAACAAACAAAAAAGGAAAAGAAAAGAAAAAGAAAAAGAAAACAAGCCTATGCTAGGGTTGACTTAGACCTAGACAACTCCTAACTGGTTAGACTGTCCACGGGGGGTACATTGTCGGAATCTGACCACGAGTTAATCGGCCAGGTAGAGGCAAGATCAGTGGGAGGTATCCGTGCTGGAGCAACGGGCCTAATTATGCCAAACCACTGTTCTTCAAGATTTCGCCTCTCAATCCCCAACCTTAGACACCAATTTGACAAGAGTCAACTTCTAACAACTTTCCCCTTAAGTCAATCTCTTAAATGAGTCTGAGATGTCCCTAGGGGCCAACGTCTAGCAAATTTTATTTAGGCTTGGGCTGTGTGAGTGAGGTGATTTTTGGGCTAAGGGAGAGTAATGACTTCCCCACCTTATGTTGTATTGGGTGTTGCCCTTAAGTTCAATTTGTACAAGTGTGTTATATTGATAAGAATAAACACAAAAAATGAGTAAATCACTGAAGTGTTTGTCCTAATTATATGCAATGCAATATGTACAACTCCGTCAAGATGACAACAACACGTCAAGATGACAACAACACAAGAACAATATATAGTATATTGGAATAAAAATTGACACGTGCATAGATGCAAATGTCTAAACCGTTTTAAAGCATCTAATTTTCATATTTTAGTTCTTAAGTTATTATAGTGCACAGGTAACAAATATTAGCAACAAAATATAATAATATACAAGAATTTACTCAACCACAAAAGAGCACGTGTAGACTTCTGCAATGCTAAAAATTTTGACTTGCACATGAAGAAATAAAGAAGAAAAGTTAACAAAAATGTGAAATCAAACCGTTCCCATCTCCGGCAATGGCGCAAAATTTGATTGGAGAAAAAACCGCGCACAAAAAGTGTATGTTTTGAAATTGAGATTTAAAGTGTGTGTGCTTTGGCTTCCTCGATACTTTCGTTATAGCATAGAGGTTAAAACAAGTCGAATCCACAAGGACGGGAGGCGATAGAAGCTTTACCGGTTGATTCACGTGTATGTTAACGGTTCTTCAATATTTTCAAGAATAAAGAAAAGAAAAAAGAATGAAAAGAGAAGTACGGTGAAACACAAAGAAGTGAAAAAC
Source organism: Agave tequilana (assembly GCA_038442645.1). Lineage (NCBI taxonomy): Eukaryota > Viridiplantae > Streptophyta > Magnoliopsida > Asparagales > Asparagaceae > Agave > Agave tequilana. Next base: position 22,192 of record JAVJIF010017102.1, read on the forward strand.
ATAGAAAAGAATATATTTATGGTTTTTGTGGTATTTCTAAAACAAAGTAAAAAGGAAAGAAAACTCATGGCTACTAACTACTAATGACTTCACCAACATGCTAACTCTTAGTGATAGTAGTCTCACATGTATCATTGGTCATCACTTGTCCTTAGTTCAAGAGCTTTTCAAAGCATGACCCATATGTAACTCATCACATCCCAACTCAACAAAACAAGTACAAGCTAGACTTAAACCATCAAAACGAAACATGGAGTAAAGTAATGTTAGCTTGTTAGAGAGTTAGGAAGTTAGAGTGTTAGATCCATCATCATGAGCCATCAATGGCTCTTACAAGAGTAAGGCCAATTAGAGGTTATTGATTCATGTGGATTATCAAATAAGAAGTTAGCAAGTTAGTGGCTAGTAGTTAGTTGCCATGAGATAAAATTAGCTAAACATGTAAAAGGAGTTAGAGAGAAGAAAATAAAGAGAGGTAAAGAGAGAACCTTTCATAGATTGTCACCTTCTATTATAAGAACTCTTGCTTTCTAACTATATACCACTCTCTCTCCTATTACAAGATCTACAAGAAATGAAAAATACAAAGGAAGAAGAAGAACTAACCTAAACTAAACTATCCTAAACTATAATATGGAAAGAAACTACCCTAATTTATATCTTATCAACTGAAGAACCCTAGGGGGTTATATATAGGCACCAGGGGAAAGGGGGCCAGGGGGATAACCTTTGGCCCAAAACGCGGGCGCGACAGCGCCCGTATGGCCGTGGAAACGTAGTCCAGGCCGCGTTTTCGCAGCTATACCTGGTACCGCGCTGCCTGCCATGCGCCACTCATTTGTCCCCCTGTCGGCTGCATATTCCAGTTTCATATTTTGGGCCCCTGGTTTTGACGAATCAGCTTTCCAAAGTCAATAGATATATTAAAGGCCTTTAATTACCCATTAAATGGTGATTTAGGTTCTTCTTCTTCGTTGCACACCATGGACCTATGAACATGCAAGAAAGGTGTTATTAGCAGAATTTAATATTAAATAAATTTGAAGATGTGGTATGAAATATGCAGTTTTAGAGACTAATCACATGTCACAGCATGCAGATGAACATTATACTACCGCTCATGGCACCGCCATGCTCACGAGATAACTACACCCGAACGGAGTTAGCGGTAATGTGTTGACGCTAGGTTCACCTTCCAGGCATAGCTAGCTGAAAGACCTGACGGTCTGAACGCACTCCCAGCTACCACAAAACCTAAAGGGTGCAAGGCTAATTCTTATTCGGTTGCTCAGGAAGTGGGTTGGCCTGGAGGCCGAATAGGTCCCTGCATGAGATGTTAGTACCACATGAGCATACATATAAATTTCATAAATGACTAGCTACGATGGAGTGGTGAAGCCCGGAGGCTGAGTAGAGATAGGCTACACGACCACGAAGGGTCAGCCATGGTATAAAGCAGTAAAAGAGCACATCATAAGCATGGTATATGTATAGAAAATAAACTACCTTAGTACAAACATTCATCACAGGTATAATACATGTACAATCCTGGGCACTTGGCCATATACATATATAAGGGCACAACCCAATACAACATATGAATACAATCCCAAAATATAGAATAAAATATAAGTCGACCCAATGAAGTGGGGAAACCCAATAAGATGGCGAGGACAGTCACCTAAAAATTACAAGAGACTTCGCACGTGCACGGACCACACCCACAATCACCATAAGAGAGTGTTTTATTCGTAAAGAGAAAACAGAGAGACAACGAAGAGAAAGTGCAGAAGAGAGAGAGTACTGAGAGTGTAAGACTGGGGCCTCGACTGGCCAGTGGTGGCCATCGACGGCGCCTGTGGTGGCCATTGACGGTGCTGGTCGCAGATGGTCACAATAGAAAGGAAAAAGTGAGGGAAAAGAGAGAAAGAGAGGGGGAGCTAGAGGGAAGGAAGAGGAGAGAGGGGGTGGCCGGCATAGTCCTGGCCGCCGATGCTCCTTAGATAAAGGAGAGAGAAAAAAGGTGGAGAGAGAAGGAGAAAGAGAGAGGAGAGAGAGGAAAAAGAGAGAGGTAAAAGAGAGATATAGAGGAAATAGAGGGAAAGAAAGATCAAGTGGAGAAAGATGAGATGGCCGACCAGGCGCGCGGTGGCACTGGCCACCGTGACCAAGCCGCAGGGAGAAGGAAATGAGAAAGAAGAAAGAAAGAAAAAAGAAAGAAGGAAAAGAAGAATAAGAAAAAGAAGAAAAAAGAGGGGAAAGGTCTGCAGACGCCAGGGAGGCAGGGGGTCATTGCCAATATTAGGGGTGGCGCGGATCTGGGCGTGGGGGGTTCAGATCTGAAAAGGGAGAGGGAGCTGAGAGAAAGAGAAAGGAGGAGAGTGAGGGAGAGAAGAGAGGAGAGGGAATTAGAGGTTGGGGTCATCGCTGCTTGGTGGTCGCTGGTGTCGGGTGGAGCAGCGGTGGCGCTCGCCAAGGAGGTCAGTCACTAAGGAGAAGAGAGGGAGAGAAGGAAAGAAGTAAAGATGAAGAAGAGAAGAAAAAAAAAAGAAAGGGAAAAGAAAAATAAAAGAAAGAGAGGGAAGTGATGTGGATTAGCCCCATATGGGCGCACATGGGTTGTGGGAAAAAGAAGAGAAAGAAAATAAAGAAAGAGGGGAAAGATTCCAAAGTAAACAGTATTATTATATTATCGGGAAATATAGACTACTCCAGAAAAGTATCCAAAAAATACATCTCCTTGAGGTATAATATGAAAGCAATTTTAAGAAATAAAATCCAAATTTTAAATTAAAAATGCTGAAATCAACCGATGATACCAACCGACACCAAATCTGGTCGAGTTTTAATAAATTCGAAAAAATCTCCAAAATGCACTAAAGTAGGAAGTGTGATTTTAAGAAATAATGTGAAAGTGATTTTTTAAAAATTCAACTTCATTTGTAAATTAAAAATCTTTGAATTGACCAACGATACCGGTCGACACCAATTTTGAAGATTTTATAATTAAATTTGAAAAAAATGCATAAAATCATGAAAAATCTAAAATATTAGAAAACAATGTTTGAAACTGAAATCGACTAAATCTAACTAATGGGAAGACCAAATCTAGCAATATACTTAGATTGGGTCCCTGATTTAGACTAGGGCTGATTCTTAGTCTACGAATCCGGATTCAATACAAAACAACTGTATAAACAATCATAAAACAAAAACGAATACGAAAAGTAATCAAAAAAATCTGAATATGTATCTAAGTACGTATTTTGGCGGGGTGTTACAACAGACTTCAGCCCAAAAATATTTTTCTTTATATTTTTAAAACTCATTTAAAATTCAAATAATCACATAAATTCTACAAAAATTAGTTCTTAAAATAATATTTGACACAAATTGTGAGAACTTCTTTTTGTAACATCAAATACATTCTGAAAACAAAAAATAGGTTAAATAAATTCAAAACCATTTTGTTAAAACCACGAGCTTAAAACTAAAACTTTTGATCTTGAAAACTAGTATCAAATTTTGAGTACATGATGTGATCTTTGTGTATGTATGTAAGCTTGAGAAATCAATTTTATTCTAAATCTTAAAGAATCTAACCAACATTGCAACATGAGTCGTCTTCTTGATACGATCTTCCTCTTTATCTTGACTCGATCCAAATGTGATTCTTGTTGAACTAGACTCCTTGAGTACATGATGTGATCTTTGTGCTTGAGCTGTTGAATCAATATTTGTTAGCTTCAAACCTTGACTTTGAGTCTATTGATAAAGCTAACATAAAATCCATGATCTTGATTAAACTTATATATAAAATATCACAAGATCATTAGTAATATAACTACATGAGTTAGCTATCATCAAAACTATAGTAATCGGCCTTCGGGCCAACCACTATGATGATGCTACCAACATCCATCATCCTTGCAAGTGCAACTTGTTCTTAATAGTTTATTCTTACCCTCATCTAAAAAAGGTGGTGATGTGACTAAATAATATGTGGGCAACCTCCCTGAAAGTCTCAGGCCGTGGAATCTCCTTCCCTGTAACACATTCTTATCATGATAAATAAAATTATAAAGGAAAGATTGTGCTTTAATTTTGGACAGCATACCGTGTATCCAGGGTAATAAGTTTCTTTGGCCACGTAACGAATGCACCAATAGCATAACCGATGGTTATCATCTCGCCATGTGGAATTAGCAAAGGTCCAATACATCCAATGGATCATGGATGCTCACTCTTACATAATCGGATCAAGTGGCACAGTGTGAAGGATCTGACCAGCATCCCCACACGTGCTATAAGCTTTTCAGTATGTTACAGCATGTTTACTAGGGTCGATGGCCAAAGGAATAGAATGATTATCACCATATAACAATCAAATAATAATCAATGCATTAACAAAATAAGCATGGTGTTCAAAACTCAACATATGACAAAAATTAGATAAGATTACCTTTGGAAATATCAGATAAATGTCTTGAAACTGTACAATTGTCGTAGCTGCTATATGGTGTAGCAGAATAAGGGTGTACTACAACATCATGGCAAGTGGGCAGCATACGGGTTTATAAGATCACTTATAGAAATTCATCCATCTTTTGCATTCTCATCTCAGCTTCTCGTGCCTTCCATTTGGCTTCAAATGGAACTTCACTAATGGCTTTGGTCTTTCTATCAAATCTCCTCATCAGTATAACTTCTACAGTGTTGACAAGGTGTATGGAAGTAATTCATCAGGTAGCCCCTTGTCCGCCGGCTCTAACACGGTCAAGGTGCTCTTCAATCTCCAATGCCATGGCAAATATGACATTCATCCCAGATGGATGAATGTTCCCTGGAATGTAGACTAAGAGAGGGTCCTAGAAGAAATTTTGGTCGAAAACACTTATAGAAATTTCAAAAATATTGGGAACACTATGACAATTTTGTTGTAAAAATAAACATTTAGAATTTTTGTGCAACTTCTTGACTATGCTCATTTATGTACGAACTGTCTGCAGAAATCCAAGTTTTTTCCCACAAACTCAGCCCGGAAATTGAGGAGGTGGATAAGCCATCCACACTTGATCTCTGAGTTATCTGTGGTAAAAAATATATACACAAAACATAAGTAATAAGTCATAAAAGAATATGTAAACATTAAAAATCAATAAAAACTTATCAATTTTTTTTATACCAGGTATATCCCTTATGACCTAGTAGATGCTTATATTTGGCCTTTTTGCCTAATTATCTTTATTGTACTTGCTCTGATCCTATTAGAAACACAATGATTATTAACATATTTTGCATATTTTATGTTATATTTTCATATTTATTTTAATTTAAACTCTCCTATTTAATTATTTTAAAGTCTAATGGTATGCAGTTGTAATTAAAGGAGAAAGAGAAGAAAAAGCCAGATATATCCTAATAGTTTAGATTTTTAAAGATAAGATTCTTTACCTCAAGATTAACGAGGATATTTTGAAGGTCTAAGAGATGTAGGAGCAATCTTATCAGAAGAAATGAAGACAACTGAACAAGGGGATCGCGCTCAAAGTGCGGAACCAACAACAAAAAAAATGCCGCATTCTCACGACATTTGCCACATTTCTTTGGCAATATTTTGGTCATTGGGTCAATGATTTCATCCTCATCCTCCATACATTTTTACCACTCTTCTTCTCCAATAAATTCAGCATTATAGCAGAGAAGAATGTACAGAGTAGAAAACTAGGTTTTAGAATTTTCATTTTAAGGTTAAGATTTTGTTACTTAATTATTAATCAAGTGCAATCTTCATTTTATTTTCTTTCATATATTTTAGTTTAGTCTAGAAAAGATAGAGTGAATAGGAGAGTTACAATTTTGTAATTAAAGTGATATCAAGGAAGGCTTCAACTTTTGCAAATAATTATCTTGATCTTATTTGGTATGTTTGCATTATTTTTGCCTTTTACCTTGTTTAAGTTTTTCTATGAGTAGCTAAATGCTTTTTCTGGGCTCACTAATCTTTCTCCTTTATCCCTATTCTTCTTGATTGAATTTTATAATAAAACCCAATTGATTCATTTGCATGCCTAGCTCAAGTCTTGCATTCTGCGAGTGTTCTTAAAGGCACATGAGGATGGGTATTGATTTTTAACTTCCATTTCAAAAATAATTTTTAAACTTGTTTTTATTCCATACTTGAATATCTTGATGGTTTAACAATCAATTTAAGAACGATTTTAAAAAGAAGTTAAATTTCCAAAACCTATCTCTTTGTTTTGCTTGAATACTTCTGAAACTGAAGTCTTAATTTTTTCCTATGATCCGATTGAGGCACGAAACTTTCAAAAGAAAGCCCAGATTTCTCTTTCTTATAAAAAAATGATTTTTCTTCACTCAGATTTTCATCACTTTTTCTTATAACTTAATTTATCCTCTTTTGAAATTTTCTTATTTCCTTTTCTAAATTCTTAAGCCAACTTCTCAATCAAACCATATTCTTTCTTTTTCTTTCTTTTAAAAACAAAACACAACTTGATTTTTAAACAAAAATACCACTACCCGTTAGCCCTACGCTACACAGTACAGTTTAATCCAATCACTACACACAATTCTTTGATTTCATTTTTGTACTTCACATGGTACATTTGGAAGTACTCAGTTGAACTAAACAAATGTTTGGCACCGTTGCTGAAGAGAAAATGGTATTTTTGTTATTTAACAAGTTTGTTATCATTTCGGTGTTCAGAAAATGATCAAGAAAAGATACTCACTATAAAAGAACAATAGTTGTTTTGTGTCTCTGCTCTAGAAAGTAGAGCATAAGAGCTAATTTCTGCCGTGTTTTCTCTGCCTTTTCCACACAAATGCGGCAAAGAAATTGGATTACTGATCAATCTTTTTTGTACGGCATGTGGAATTGCAAACAAAGTTTTCCTCTATTGTTAGTTTCTATTTTTGATTGATTATGATCACTGTTTTAAACTCAACAGTAATCGACTGCTTGAATTGTTTAAAAAAGGTTAGACTTGCATCCTTAGCATTTATCTAATTTCGTTATTTGAAGAGTGCTAGAGCCAAGGTACGTATGCATTACATCTAACTTTGGAAACATTCTTGAGTTATATTTTATTACTTTGAGTGTTATTTTATCCTATTTACTTGCACACTTCACACCAAAATAAACTAAGGGAAAAACCCAAAAACAAGATAAGGTGGGGAGTCATTATCATTCCTTAGCCTACAAACCATCTCCACTGTACTCACAACCTAAGCATAAATAAAATCTGATTGACGTTGGCCTTAGGGACATCTCGGACTCACTAGGAGATTGACCTCAAGAGGAAGTTGTGAAAAGTCACCTAGAGGGGGGGTGAATAGGTGACAATGCTAATCAAAGGGCAAATAAAAATTTAAAGCTAAACAAGAATCACTAGATGAATGCAAGCAAGTAAGTTTGACAATGAATATGATGAGAAAGTAATAAGTGCAATCAAAGTAGAGTAAGAATTGCAAGAATGTAAACCAATCGCAAACACAAGGATATGTTATCGAGGTTCGAGCACCCAGCTCTACTCCCCGCCTTCCCCAGAAGGATTCCGACCACTTCCACTATCACAAAGATCTCAAATACAATGGAGTACCCAACTCCTACAATCTCAAGAACAAGTAATTTCCTTGGTAGTCAAAAGACCACAAACTCTCTCTTTCAAATATCTCTTCCCTTACAAAGGTCCTTAGAGAATATTGAGTAGGAATGAAGCTCTTGTTGTAAGTGAAGAAAGAAAATTAAATCAGAGAGTATTTGAAAACCCTTCAGAAAATCAGTGAGAAATTCAGCACAAAAACCAAGAAACAAGTCTCTTTTGAAAGCCTTAAACTTTTGAATTTTCTAGCAAAAATTGTTGTAACAAATCTTTCCCCAAACACCCCTATTTATAGGAGAGGGCTAGGGTTTAGGGATAAAACATAATTACTGATGTTTAGGAGGTAATTAGATCAAAATATATCCTTAAACGAATTTTTAAACACAAAAGACAAAAATAAACAGCTCACTTAAAATCTGCCCGTTACTGTTCAACGGATACATCGGTCGACTGGGCCGGTCGACCGGTAGTTCAAAAATACGACCGTTATAGGCCAGCGGTCGACCGACCCGGTCGACTGAGAAAACCTGTGAGCAAAAACAATATCTCGGTCGACCGCCCCGGTCGACTGGCAGACATGCACACTGATACGTGCCTCTTCCAGAACTGCGGTCGACTGGTCCGGTCGACCGGACCAGACTGACACAGACTCGGTCGACTGTCCCGGTCGACCGGATCAGGTCAAAAATCATTTTTGGAAAAGAAAATAAAGAGGATTTTGATCTTAACAAAAATACTTTTGAACAGGGAATAGAATTAAACAAAAAGATGTATTTGTAGGCAAAAACTTGTATGCAAAATATTTTTGTATAATTTATAAGAAATTATTTTGGAATGAGCATGTGCGCAAAAACGTGTGTGATAGAGCTTCAAACCTATCCACTATTCTTTAACATACTATAAACTGAAAAATAAATTACATGAAGACTTCTTGAGCTATCTTCAAGTCTTTGAGCCATCCAATGCCTTGCTAGTGCCTTCTTTTCTATGATCCTTCCTTGATGTGCAATTTGCCTTCCTTACTTTGTGGAACTTAGAAGTTCTTGCAATAGCTAAGCGAATGGTCTCTAAACATGGTACAAACCTGAAACTTATCTTAACAAACTTATTAGTACCAAATAGCTCATATTTGGTTTGTCATCATCAAAACACAAAACAATTGGAGAGTGTAACCTCTTGGGCCAACAATCTCCCCCTTTTTGATGATGACAAAACAAATAGGCTATTAACAAAAATATAGGGAGGAGAAAACTCCCCCTCAAATTATGCTATACATAAAACACAAGAATATGCTCTAGATACCAATAATTGAAATGATGCACCAATTATTGAAACTAATATAAAACACAAAAATTGCTCTTGATACCAAAAATACCAAAACAACTAAAACACAAGAATACATGAATTCAAAAACTCATACATACATAAACATAAAACTCATAAAACAAATCTTTAAAGCATATAAATTCATATGGAATCAAGACCAAATGAACTTATTTTTGTCATGTAAACTTATCCTCCCCCTTTTTGTCATACATCAAAAAGGGTTATGAAAAACATGTCTATTCAATAATACAAACATTAAGTTCTCCACAAATAAACGAAAATCTAGCAAAATCAAGAGGTTTAGTGAAAATATCGGCTAGTTGTAAATCCGTGGAAACATAATCAATATCTATATCACCTTTCTCAAAATGATCTCTAAGAAAGTGATATCTAATCTCAATGTGCTTGGTCTTACTATGTTGATTTGCATTTTTGGTCATGTGTATAGTACTAGTATTATCACAAAATATTTTTATATGATCAAAGTGCAAATCAAAATCAAGGAGAGTATGTTTCATCCAAAGGACTTGTGCACAACAAGCCCCCGCGGCAACATACTCCGCCTCGGCGGTTGAGAGAGCTACGGAATTTTGTTTCCTAGAGGACCATGAAACAAGACAATTACCAAGAAATTGACATGTCCCACTAGTACTCTTTCTATCTACTCTACAACCCGCATAGTCGGCATCCGAATAACTTGTCATTGAAAAATCTATAGTTTTCGGATACCAAAGACCCATTCCAATTGTGCCCTTAATATATCGAATAATGCGTTTTACCGCAATAAGATGAGACTCTTTAGGACACGATTGAAATCTAGCACAAAGACACACACTAAACATGATATCCGGCCTACTTGCCGTCAAATATAAAAGACTTCCTATCATGCTTCTATATAATTTAATATCAACATTTTTACCTTGTTCGTCCTTATCAAGCTTGGTTGTAGTTGCCATTGGAGTGTTGCAAGCCTTTGATCCTTCAAGCCCAAACTTCTTTACTAGCTCCTTTGCGTACTTGGCTTGGTTAATGAAGGTTCCGTCTTGCAATTTCTTGATTTGGAGTCCAAGGAAGAAATTGAGCTCACCCATTGAAGACATTTCAAATTCAAGTTGCATGACTTTCTCAAAATCCTTGCATAAAAGCTCATTAGTAGATCCAAAAATTATATCATCAACATAAATTTGCACAATTAAAATATCATTATCAACATGCTTAGTAAAAAGAGTTGTGTCTACTTTGCCTTTAATAAAATCATTTGAAATGAGAAAACTAGAAAGCCTTTCATACCAAGCTCTTGGAGCTTGTTTCAATCCATACAAAGCTTTATCAAGTTTAAAAACAAAATCGGGATGAACATGATCAACAAAACCGGGAGGTTGAGAAACATAAACTTGTTCATTAATAAAACCATTTAAAAATGCACTTTTTACATCCATTTGAAAAAGTTTGAAATTTTTAAAACATGCAAAAGCTAGTGTCATCCGTATGGCTTCAAGCCGTGCAACAGGTGCAAAGGTCTCCTCAAAGTCAATTCCCTCAACTTGAGTGTAACCTTGGGCCACTAACCTAGCTTTATTCCTAATGACATTTTCGGACTCATCCATCTTGTTTCTAAAGATCCACTTAGTACCAATTATTGGTCTATCGTGGGGCTTAGGAACAAGGTGCCAAACTTGGTTGCGCTCAAATTGATTGAGTTCCTCTTGCATGGCAAGCAACCAATATGGGTCCGTCTCGGCTTCGAGAATGCCTTTGGATTCAAAATAAGAAATGAAAGCAAAGTTACCACATAGGTCATGGAGTTTGGAGCGCGTAGTGACTCCTTTAGATGCATCACCCAAGATGAGCTCCTTAGGATGATTTGTAGCGTATCTCCAAGCTTTAGGAAGCGGTTGAGTGCTTTCCTCCTTATCCTCTTGAACTTCACCAATAGGATCTAGCTTTTCTTCTTGAGCGGGTGAGTCCTTCAAGGATAGTCTCTCCATGTCTTCACCTAATGGTTCAAACTCTACAACATTCTCAACAAACACATTAGATTCTTCAAACTTAACATGCATGGATTCTTCAATGGTTTGAGAAGATCTAATGAAAACTCTATATGCTTTGCTAGTAGAGGAATATCCAACAAAGATAGCCTCATAAGCCTTAGCATCAAATTTACCCAAATTATCCTTAGTATTCAAAACAAAACACTTGCATCCAAAAACTTTAAAATATGCAACATTTGGTTTTCTAGAATGATACATTTCAAAAGAAGTTTTTGAAGAATTTTTGCATAAATAAATACGATTCGATATATAGCATGCGGTGTTTATGGCCTCGGCCCATAAATATTGAGGGAGGTCATATTCACTTATCATTGTCCTAGCCATCTCTTGAAGTGTTCTATTTTTCCTTTCTACAACTCTATTTTGTTGTGGAGTGCTAGGACAAGACATTTCATGCTTAATTCCCTTTTCATCACAATAAGTCATGAAGAGTTGGTTAACAAACTCACCACCTCTATCACTCCTTATTCTCAAAATCGGAAAACCCTTTTCTTTTTTAACTCTTTTTCGAAAAATTTTAAAATGAGAAAAAGTTTGATCTTTATTTTGTAAAAAGAAAACCCAAGTAAAACGGGAGAAATCATCAACCAAAACAAATACAAATCTACTTCCATTTAAACTCTTAGTTTTAGTTGGTCCAAAAGATCCATATGAATTAATTCTAAAGGCCTAGTTGACATGATATCCTTGATTGGTTTAAAGGAAGACTTGGTTTGTTTCCCAAGTTGGCACGCATTACAAATGCGGTCTTTCTCAAAATTCAAGCAAGGTATACCCTTCACCAATTCCTTTGAATTAATCCTAGAGATATGGTCAAAAGATGCATGTCCTAATCTTCTATGCCAAAGCCAAGAATTTTCATCAAAGCATTTAAGCATTTAGTAGAACAATCTAAATTGAGCATGTCAATAATATAAACATTATTATCACGAAAACCGGTGAGAATACAAACATCGGATTTAACATCAAAAATCTTGCAAGAAGTATCATCAAAAACAACTTTAAGTCCACGATCACAAAGTTGACTAATGCTAAGTAAATTATGTTTTAAACCATCTACTAAAACAACATTCTCAATAATAGGAGATGCACCAATTTGAATGTTACCTATACCGATGATAGTTCCTTTGGAGTCATCCCCGAAGGTGACGGTGCCACCTTCCATGTACCTTGATAGGGTTGTGAAGTTGTTGATGTACCATGTCATGTGTCTTGAACAACCACTATCAAGGTACCACCGCTCCCTACGTCTTGGAGCTTTGGTGTGTACCTACATCAAACATTTTAAGACTTGATTTTGGTACCCACATTTTCTTGGGTCCTCTAGGGTTAGTGTCATGAACCCAAACAAGATTATTTGTTCTATTTAGTTGATCATAGCAAAACTTAGCTAAATGTCCATTTTTACCACAATATGTGTGTCTATATACTCTACCATATTTAAAAGCATAATGGGTGTGTGATTTGTGAGCATGAGCATTGTGAGCATGAGCATGAGAATTTTTATCTTGTGAAATTTTAGCATGTGAAGTGTGCTTTTTAGAAAACATGTTCTCAAGTTTCTTAGTATTGAAAGCACAATCATTTAAAACTTTTTCAAAATCATTCATTTTGGATTTAAAAGAAGAAATTTCTTTTTCATCAATATTAGGAGATTTTGCCTTATAAGTACTCTTGTAGGCACAAAATTCTTTTTGCATGGAAATGAAATTAGAAGAAATATCATCTTTTTCTTTAGAAACAATGGCAAGTTGATTCTTAAGAAAAGCAACTTCTTTTTGTAATTTTATGCATTCAAGTTTCTTGTTATCATAAGTTTCAGAAAGTTCTACAAAAGCATGCACTAGAACTTCCTTACTTACATCATCATCTTCATCATCAAGGGATTGAGGGGTTACCTTGGTGTGTTTGCCATGAAACACATATTAGCTTGATCCACCTCCTCTTCGGACTCGCTTTCCGAATCCCACGTAGCTTTGTAAGCTTTCTTTTCCTCCGGCTTCTTTGGCTTGAAGGAGGAAGTCATTTTCTTCTTGAACTCCGGACAATCCGCCATGATATGTCCGGGTTTGCGGCAATTGTAGCATATGATCTTCCGCTCCTCTTTGCCTTCGAATTTTCTCCGGAAGTTGAACTTGTTCTTTCGGTACAACCTCTTGACATTCCGCACAAGTAGAGTTAGCTCCTCATCTTCTTCTTCGTCATCTTCATCGTCATCATTGGTGGATGAAGTCTTGAAGGCTATGGATTTCTTCTTTGAAGTAGTGGCCTCTTCTCTTGCCTTCTTCTCCATCTCATGGGTCTTTAGGTTCCCAATGAGACTAATGAGGTCCATCTCGTCCTTGTCGTTCAACTCCTTCAAGGTGGTGGCCTTGATTTCCCATGATGAAGGAAGAGCCCGAATTACTTTCCGCACCTTTTGATCGTTGGAGATGTCATCACCTAAGGAAGAAAGACCATTAGTGATTTTAGTAAACCTTGTAGCCATACTATCAATAGACTCATCATCAAGCATTTTAAATGACTCATATTGGGACCTCAAGAGATCTATCTTAGCTCTCTTGACTTGTGAAGTCCCCTCGTGTGTGACCAATAAGTGTTGCCAAATCTCATAGGCGGATTGGCAATGAATTACCCATGTAAGGTCATCCTCATTCAAGGCGGTCAATAGGGAGTTTTGGGCCTTGGAGTTAGCCTCATATAGTTTAAAGTCAAGGTCGGTCCAAGTGCTCTCATCACCATCGGGTGCTTCATAGGGTTTGGTCAAGGACTTGGCTACTAAGCTACCTAAAGATTGCAAAAATATAGTCATCCTAACTTTCCAAATTGGGAAATTGAGGCCATCAAATTTAGGTGGGGATTTAATGTTGTCGGCCATGTTTACTAGTGATGAATGAATGAAATGAAAATGTTGATTAGCAATATTTTAAGGATCTCTCTATGGATGTTAAGCCAAACCTAGAGTCCAAGCTCTGATACCAATTGAAAAGTCACCTAGAGGGGGGGTGAATAGGTGACAATGCTAATCAAAGGGCAAATAAAAATTTAAAGCTAAACAAGAATCACTAGATGAATGCAAGCAAGTAAGTTTGACAATGAATATGATGAGCAAGTAATAAGTGCAATCAAAGTAGAGTAAGAATTGCAAGAATGTAAACCAATCGCAAACACAAGGATATGTTATCGAGGTTCGAGCACCCAGCTCTACTCCCCGCCTTCCCCAGAAGGATTCCGACCACTTCCACTATCACAAAGATCTCAAATACAATGGAGTACCCAACTCCTACAATCTCAAGAAAAAGTAATTTCCTTGGTAGTCAAAAGACCACAAACTCTCTCTTTCAAATATCTCTTCCCTTACAAAGGTCCTTAGAGAATATTGAGTAGGAATGAAGCTCTTGTTGTAAGTGAAGAAAGAAAATTAAATCAGAGAGTATTTGAAAACCCTTCAGAAAATCAGTGAGAAATTCAGCACAAAAACCAAGAAACAAGTCTCTTTTGAAAGCCTTAAACTTTTGAATTTTCTAGCAAAAATTGTTGTAACAAATCTCTCCCCAAACACCCCTATTTATAGGAGAGGGCTAGGGTTTAGGGATAAAACATAATTACTGATGTTTAGGAGGTAATTAGATCAAAATATATCCTTAAACGAATTTTTAAACACAAAAGACAAAAATAAACAGCTCACTTAAAATCTGCCCGTTACTGTTCAACGGATACATCGGTCGACTGGGCCGGTCGACCGGTAGTTCAAAAATACGACCGTTATAGGCCAGCGGTCGACCGACCCGGTCGACTGAGAAAACCTGTGAGCAAAAACAATATCTCGGTCGACCGCCCCGTCGACTGCCAGACATGCACACTGATACGTGCCTCTGCCAGAACTGCGGTCGACTGGTCCGGTCGACCGGACCAGACTGACACAGACTCGGTCGACTGTCCCGGTCGACCGGATCAGGTCAAAAATCATTTTTGGAAAAGAAAATAAAGAGGATTTTGATCTTAACAAAATACTTTTGAACAGGGAATAGAATCAAACAAAAAGATGTATTTGTAGGCAAAAACTTGTATGCAAAATATTTTTGTATAATTTATAAGAAATTATTTTGGAATGAGCATGTGCGCAAAAACGTGTGTGATAGAGCTTCAAACCTATCCACTATTCTTTAACATACTATAAACTGAAAAACAAATTACATGAAGACTTCTTGAGCTATCTTCAAGTCTTTGAGCCATCCAATGCCTTGCTAGTGCCTTCTCTTCTATGATCCTTCCTTGATGTGCAATTTGCCTTCCTTGCTTTGTGGAACTTAGAAGTTCTTGCAATAGCTAAGCGAATGGTCTCTAAACATGGTACAAACCTGAAACTTATCTTAACAAACTTATTAGTACCAAATAGCTCATATTTGGTTTGTCATCATCAAAACACAAAACAATTGGAGAGTGTAACCTCTTGGGCCAACAAGTTGTTCGAGCTTGATTCTAGTCAAATCGGTATCAAAAGTTGGGAAGTAAGAGGCAAGATCCTAAAAAATTAGTGGTTTGGCATAATCAAGGCCCATTGCTTTGCATAGATACCTCACACTTAGTTTTTCCCTTACTTGGTCGATTAACTTATGGTAAGGCTGCTGCAATATTTGTCACTTGGACAGTCAACCAAGTAGGAATCGTTTAGGTCTAAGTCTACCTTAGAATAGGCTTTGTTTATTTTTCTTTTTCCATGACCGATTGTTTGGTGATCATATTTGTGGTATATTATGATGCAAGTGTGGTTGAAAGACCCAATTATATCTAAGTTAACCAGAAGCATATCACCACTAAAATCAGATCTGGTTATGACACTGACATCATATTTATAGAATACATTCTTCCCTATTAGAACTTCCTTCCATCTTATATTCGCCTTTCTGAATCTAGTGGCAACAATTTCGAGTTTAAGCCTCAATTCATCAACACTCTTTCTGAGTTTCATGGTCTAGAGTCTGAGGATGCTTACTTCTTTATAAGAGAATTTGAGAAAGTATATCTTATGATGAGAATATCCCAGCTCAGATGATATTGTTTGGTTATTTTTCATTCCCTTTTCTCTTGAGGACCTAGCCAATAAATGGCGTTACAATTTGGTGATAGATTCTATCACATCGTGGAATAATTTTATTAAGGCTTTTTAAAGAAATTTTACCCTTTCCATAAAATTGCTCTCATTAGGAAGAACATAATACAATTTAAGTTAGACTCAAATGAACCTTTTTGGAGGTTCTTTGAACATTTCAAAGACCTCCTTGACCAATGCCCTCACCACAGTATAGAGAAATGGTGATAGTGCCAAGTTCTTTATGATGACTATCAAACTAAGACATTCTTAAAAACCATGTACCAAGAGGACTCCTTCAAAAGGATGAAAATCAAGAGTGAGATTTGTTTGGGTATTTAGCAAAGAAGCCAATCCAATAGGAACCTACTCCAGACAAATTTTGGAATAGTAACCTCATCTCTTCGAAAGGAGTTCTCCATTCCATCGAGTCATCGATCGCTAACGTGGCTAAAATTGCTAACTTAATGAGATGACTGGAAGCCCTAGAAACCAAAGAGCATGCTTCAGTAAACAAAGTTAGCCCAACATAAGTCCAAATTTCGGGTTGCGCATACTGTCAAGGGATGAACCATGTGTTCAAAGAGTGCCCAATTTTTCTTCCTCAGCAAATATTGCTAAGCACATGAATGCGGCCTCCCCACAACAATCCATACTCCAAATGTACAATCCCGGCTGGAAAAATCGCCCGAATTTATCTTGAAGCCAAAACAACCATGACCATCCTAGGTCCAATTTTCCCAATGACTTCCAACCTCCAACTATCAATAGAATTTTGACAACCAAGTTCTACACCCTTCCAAAATCTTCTAGCTAAAATGAATTTAACCGATCTGAAGAAGAGTATGAAAACTTTGATTAATCCCAAACATCCTTCATGCAAAATACGAAACAACTATTAAGTAACCACACTCAAGCCATAACTAGGTTAGAGGCTCAGATGAGTCAGCTACCTAGCTCACTAAGTGAAAGACCCAAGGGGACTTTGCCTAGTCAGTCGTTGACAAATCCTAGAAACTCTAATTAAGACTATTTGGCTCAATATGTTGATAAATCAATGTAATGTTTGAAAGTACACCTAGAGGGGAGTGAAGAGGTGTAAGGCTAATCTAATGACAAATAATGCGGAATTAAAAACAAATTGCAATACACTTAGTGTAACCAAAGAGTGTAGTCGAATTCCCGGTGAAGGGCTCTGAACTAACTTCTCTAAATTCCTCTAAATAAGAGTTGAGGTGCTATGTAAAGCTCTCTTGGTTTAAAACAAGTATGGCACACGATCAAACCCAAGCATATAAGTATGAATGAATAATATGAATCAATGCAAGGCACAATATAAGAGAAAGAGAGTTAGAGATAATGGATCAAACACAAACACAAAAATATATTTCAAGGTTCGAGCACCCAGCTCTACGTCCTCGCCTTCATATAGAAGGATTTCCACTATATCGTCCACACAGGACTTCCCACACAGGGAACTTCCACTGAGGATTTGGGCAAATACAACTTAGGAGTACACAACTCCTCTCTCAATAAATACAACCTCTCATTAGAGGCTAGGCACAAAGCCAATACAAGATCAACCTCTCACTAGAGGGATACTAACAAACTCAATCACCTCGACACTTAGAGGGATACCAACAACCCAATTGCACAACCTCCTCTACACTTAGAGGGAAAGGCACAAAGCCAAAGCAAAGGAAAGGGTTTACAATACTTAGTGATCTCAAAGACCACAAATCAATTCTTTCTCACAAAATAAGGATCCTAAGAGATAGGATAGATAGATAGCTCAAGTGTGAGAATATAAAGAGTTTGGAAATCAAGATCACAAAGAAAAACTTTAGGAAAAAACTCTAGATAGAAATGTAAATGAAGATCAAACAAATTCCCAAAGACTTTTCTTTTCTTTGATTTTTCCAACCCTTTAAAACAAAATAAAGATCAAATCTTTAAGCCTAAAACTCTTTTAAAACTGTAGCTAAAATACTTAAGAAGATCAGAATTTTTGCTCTTGAAATTGGTAACTAAAACAGTGGGTATATATAGCCCACAAACAAATTTGCCCGTTGGCAGCAGGAAAGGGCAGTTTTTCCCTTCCGATCGACCGACCAACGGTCAGTTTTCTGACCGTTGTGCCTACGGTCGACCGCTTGGTCGACCGTGCCTAGCCAACGGTCGACTAGCCCCCACCCGAGAGTGAGGTGCTCTCAATCGGTCGACCGGCCAAGTGTGTAGGCCTTTGTGCAAGTTTCGTGCACATCGGTCGACCGTCCGGTCGATCGCCAGAGCAATCGGGCCAGGGATTTAAAGATTGAAAAACTTATCTTTTTATTACCAATTAAATCCCATAAAATAACATAAATTTCACAAAAATAAGTTCTTTTATTATCTTAGAAATACAAATATGTGTGACTAAAATTCAACGCATATTACAACCTATTTGAACCATTTTTGTGATATGAAAATTTGCCTTTGAAACAAAAACTGTATTTTCCAAAAATTAGGATTTTGAAATGGAAAACCGTTTTCTCCAAAACACATGTAAATACAAAAACATGATATTGAAACAACTTTGAAGCATATTGTATATGGATAAAATCCAATATACATATAAAGATTTATATCTTTGTTTTTGATATGAAATCCAAAAATAAGTTTTGTTTAAATACAAAACTCCAACTCATGAAATAGACTATCAAAGTAAGTTTTTTTAAATAGATGAAGTATAGATGTATATAGATCAATCTAATATACATTAAACCATGTAAACTTGTTTTGATTCTATCTATCCATGAAAATCATATATATGAAAAACAGAAACTGGTTAAACCGAAAAACTAAACACATGAAACTTTAAACAAGTGTGTGTATGTGAACTTGAGCGTATCAATACAATCTAATCTTTACAATGATCTAAACACAATCTTAGACTAAACAAACGGATGTCTTCTTATAGAACTCCTTCTCTAAGTCGACTCGATCTAAACACGATCCAACGAGCTTGACTCCAACCGAGTACTAGATGCGATCATGATGCTCGAGCTCTTGAATCAACATGTGAAAGCTCCAAAATACCTTTGTTGAAGCTAATAACCTACTAATATCTTGATCAAATATCTAAAACTAAATATCACAAGATTATTAGTAAACTATAACTACATGAGTTAATCATCATCAAAACTACAGTAAAGGGCCTCTGGGCCAACAATCTCCCCCTTTTTGATGATAATAAAACTCATGGAGTTATATATGTATGGATTAAAGTTAAGCTTCATAGAAGCTCCCCCTTAACTCATGCATAACAATAAACAAATAGATATGCAATGAATGCTCAACATAAAGATACATAAATGAGCACAAATATTTAATATCTAATGGTTATTTCCTCATTTTTGCATAAACAAAACAAATATGCATAGACAATAAATATAAAGGCATGCATATATAAACTCAAATACTTCTCCCCCTTTTGGTCAACTCATCAACAAAGGGGTAAACATAAACTCAAAAAAAATTTCCTCCATTTTGTCAAACAACAAAAATCAACAAAGGGGCATAAAAAATGTTCTCCCTCTTTTTGCATAAAACAAACAATAAAGATACATATAAGCGATATAAATTGATGAAAAGGAAAATATTAAGTTAACTCCCCCTACATACTATTGGCCCGAAGGCCCATCACTCTAGTTTTGATGATGATCAACTCATGTAGTTATAGTACTAATGATCTTGTGTTTAATTAGTGACAGATTTATGATCAAGATCTTAGTAGGTGCATAGCTTCACCAAAGGATTTAAAGTCAAGTTTTGGAGCTAGCATGGTTTGATTCAAGAGCTTGTGCATTAAGACCATATCAAGTACTCAAGAGGAGTCTAGCTCTATGGATCGTGTTTGGACCAAGTCAAGAAGATGAGAAGGCTTCAAGTGAAGACTTCAAGAAGATGAAGACTTGTGTCTAGGTTTATTTTTATAAGTTTTATTTTAGATAAAATGTAAAGGATAGAGTAGTTGGTGGATTGCTCAAGTACATACACACACACACACACACACTCTTGTTTTAGTTTGTTTTAGAAAAGAATTTTTACTTTGAAAAAATACATGTTTGGATTTTGGTTTTCAAGTTTACATATCATTTATCCAAAACCATGTTTAGAGCTTAATGTCAAAAACATAGATATTTCACCATATTTGTGTAGTGGATCATATCCATACACCCATACTTTAAAAGTTGTTTAAATATCTTGTTTTTGTATTTGGAGATGTTTTGGAAAAACATAGTTTGGAAAAATCAAGTTTTGGAAAATACCATTTTTATTTGAGCCAAAATTTCCAAGTTACAAAAATTGTTCAAATTGTTTGTAACATGTCTTGATTTTGTGCAAGCATGTTTGATTAATCAAAGTATTATATTGAACTTATTTTTGTAGATTTTTCATGATTCTATGGGAGTTTTATTTCAAACAAAAAGACAAAGATTTTTGTCCCAGTTTTCTGATCTGGCAATAGCCGGTCGACCGACGTGCACAGACATGCACGCCAGTTCTACAGGATGGCCGGCCGACCTACCCGGTCGACCGTCCAGAGAGCTCTGCTCTCTGGAAAGGCCCCGGCCGACAGAGCGGTCGACCAGACAGAGAGACTTGCTCTCTGTATCCTGGCTCGGTCGACCGACCGGTCGACCGATGGCTCAAACGGTCTGAAATATGACCGTTGGCCGGTCGGCCGGACGGTCGACCGACAGGCCTGACAGACCCCAACGGCTAGTTTTTCTGAGCCTATAAATTTGGGGGTTTGGGCATTGTTTTTCTCTAAGATTTTCAAGTGGGTTTTCACAAGTTTTTCCTGAACTATTTAGAGGTTTTCCTCCACTTGATTTAGAGCAAATATTTCCAATCAAAAGGAGAGTTTTTATCAAGAGTGTTAAAAAGAGATTTCTTGAGTTTTCCTCCACCATTCTCATTGTAATATCCCAATTTTTAAAGTACGGTATTTGAATAAAATATACTGGTATTTTAAATGTGTACATGTATATATTTTTTTTCATGTGATATAACATTACTCATTGTTAGTAATATCTATGTTGTTACTGTTATTTATTATTATTATTGTTCTTTTAGTATGATTATTGTTTATCAATTATAAATTGTGATTGGTATTACTTATTTTAATATTGGCATTTGTACTAATCATGGTGGTGGTGCTCCCTTTGTTTAGCCTAATTCAACCTATTTTCTTATCCATTATATATCCTATTGAACATTTGCTATTTGGAGCCCAACCCGCAACAGTTGTCACAAACCCTATACCCAATATTTATCTAATTGGATCCTACCCATCAACCTATGTAGGTCCAATACCTATTGGTGAACCTATACCCATTCATCTATTGAACTCAAGCCTCAACCCGTTGGCATACCCGCAAACCCAATAACCCAATACCCTACTATATAAATCAATCCTTAACCTAAACCTAGATCTAAACCTAAACATCTCCAACAAATCTCCATCTCCCAACTTCACAGCCGCCCCCTCCATGGTACTGCCGCCAACAACTCCAGCAGCCCCTTTTCTGGTGGTGAGCAACAGCAACAGCAGATAAGATCCGGATCGGCCTCCTCCCCTCCTTGCTGGTGCACACCCCAGCAGCGACGACGGATCAGAGCAGCCGTTCACCCTCCAGGGTCCCACCAGCAGCAGCCCTTCCGGCCTCAGACAGGCCCATGACGCGCACGACAGCGATACGGCAACAACAGATCAGCACAGCCCAGATCCAACAGGCAGCGAGCGAGCAGCGAGTTCTTCTGATCCACGCCAGCCCGTCGTCGGAGACCGGCACGGTGGCCTTCTTCAGCACCTTGGCTACCCTTCCATGCAGTCCAACAGCGAGGAACGGCACCACAGCGACCGTAACAGCGAGTCGCCCGGCAACGATCAGATTTCCCGATGTGAGTGTTTACTCCTTTCGGTTCCTTTTATTTATATGTAATTGATTCTATACTGATTCAATTGTGTACATAGAATAATGTGTAGTAATTGTGTTTATTGATGTGTGCAAGTAGGGGCTTAGATCCATATATTGTATGAGTAAATATGCGTGGACTTGTCTCTGTTATCTGCTCTGGCAGAGTCATTAGTCGACTAATACCTGTTATTAGTCGACTAATGCCTCTGCTAGTCGACTAATGTATTCCCTATAGTCGACTAATTTAGCTTCCAGAATATGTTGAACTCTCTGTATCACTCTGCTGGTCGACTTACTTTTATAGTCGACTAATAGCCTGGTGTAGTCGACTAACCCCTTGACCTAGTCGACTAATAAGTGAACCTGAAGCTGTGTTGGTTTCTGTATCCCTGTCAGTCGACTTGTCATCCTGTATAGTCGACTTGCCTTGCCCCTAGTCGACTTGGACCACTTTTATAGTCGACTAACTCCCTCTCTAGTCGATCTGTATATGACCCCTAGTCGACTTATACCAGTCTGCCAGCTGTATGAAGTTCCTTATGGATTGTGGACTTCACCCATGAATTATGTATTGGTTATTGATGGAGGTACATGATTTCTAGAGATGGATATTGGTGGTAATGACTAGACTTATAATGATAGAACTCAGATGCATGTATATGATATGTTGTGATACCGAGTGTTGGGACATTATGACTGATCATTAATAGAAGTGGAGATTGTGAAGACTTGGGAATCAAATTAGATTATTAGAGTGAGAGAGCTGTGCCTGATTATGGTTATATGTTAGAACAACAATTATTGAATCAGATTACTAGAGGTGTAATGAAACTTGATGATTATGGAACTATTGGAATATGAGTTGATTGTAATAACTTTGGATTGATCTGGACTTATGTTATTTACATAGAATGAAGATCAGTAATTGGACGTAACTTTATTAGTTGAGTATTGAGGACATATCAGATATGACCCTATTAGTTGAGTTGTGACTTAGATTGATCTTGAGTTGGAGGTTATCCAGAATCTATATTCCTTATATTGGAACCTGATTTGTATTGAGCTGAGATTGACATTGTTGGCATTTGGGATTTGTTTAGATGATATATTGATGATGTTGAGTACCAAGAGTAGATAGTCTAGACCATAAGTTATTTGAGGATGATTCCCTTACTTTGATATGATTCAGTATGTGTTGACTTGTTATTCATTTATTGGTGATGATTTAAGTGATGATTCATTCTGATATTGATGTGGACTTGTTATGATGTTAGAAACTGGATTAATTCAGTTGGCAGAGATTGAGTTATTGTGATAGTGACCTAGTCAATATCAGTGATCTTGTACTCCGAGTTACCAGATAGCAGTTATCAGTTATCAGTAGATTTGATTATCTTTTGATGATAACACCGGTGAGATTTTAGTTGGATATTGGTGAGCTGAATTTGACTGGTCATGCCTAGCACCTGACTGATAAACCTAGTATTCAAATTACTGGAAGTTACGGGAAATGTTTGGTTGACTGTAACACCTTATATAATTTTATTGTTCATCGTATACACGGTTACTGTTACTGTTACTATTACTGATATTGTTCACCGTGTATACGATTACTGATTGATTATTACTGTACTGATATTGTTACCGTTCCGTAGCATCCCAGTAATTAAAATGGCATAAGGTATTGATTGTTACTGATGGCATTACCTAACTGACTGTACACTAGACACCTTTCACGAGACCTTGACATATGACTGTATCACTATTACTTGGCATCTAGTACTCCTGTACCCCCTGTACCCATGTCCCATGCACTGTTGACCTGTTAATAGTACAGTCAAACTGGCGTCCGGCGGTTTGCCGCCTGGTGTCGGGATGACGAGGATGTATCCCACAATCGTACTAGCGTCCGGTGGATCCTGAATGGAGCTAAGTGCCACACGGAACAAAGTGCCACATCATACACATGGTGGGGGCCACCTCTTGAATCCGTGTGGGCCACCTCTAGAATCCATTCCCCTCAGAGCAAAGTGCCACACGGAGCAAAGTGCCACACCGCACACGTGGTGGGGGCCACCTCTTGAATCTGTGGGGGCCACCTCTTGAATCTGTAGGGCTATCTACTGATTGTGCCACCTGGTGTTAGCGTGATAATACATTCTCAGTGCCTATTATCATCCACATGCACTTGTATGTTGATAACACCTTGAATACTTGTTATTTGATTCTCTTTCCCTATTCGAACAATGATACCCGCATATCGGAGTTCGAATGAGTTCTACTGGATGTGCGGGCTCCAGGGTGAACTGTCGGATGTTGTGGGACGCCGGTGGGAAAGTGACTAAGATAACGTAGAACACTACTGATTGTTATTGAATGATTTGAATGAACACATTGTGTCATGCCCTGAATTGTTACCCTGCCTTATGACATATGACTGTATACATGATTGTAACCAGGACCAGATTATTGTAACCAGGACCAGACTTATGACCAGACTTGGATGCCAACCTAGTGACATGTGATATATTATACGCCTTGACATTGATTGCATATTTATAGTTGTGCCAGTTGTCTTCTACCTGTATTCATGTTGTCGCCATATGTGTTACTGTTCAGTTATTTATTTTGTTACTTAGTCTGCAGTTGTTCTTACTATTATCTATGCACATTGTTCTTCTGCACGAGCTTTTTCCCCTTTACACACACACTCACCATGGTCGCGTTCTGACGACCCTGGGTTTGCACGTCCAGCTATTGGACGATTGTTTCTAATGTGCAGGTGTTTGATGAGGCGGTACGCTTATGCGAGAAGCTTGAGTTCCTCTCTGTTTCTGGTATTTTCATCTCTTTTATATTTCTGTCATTTCCTGATTCCACCTTCATCTCTTTCAGCTGTCATTTTTCTTATCATTATTCATCTGCTATCTTTGTGATTGTCATTATATGTATTATTGCAGTGATCATTTAATATTATGCTTCTGATTCATAGCTTGTTCAGGTTACATTTAGGCTTAGCGTGTATACGTGGGGTATTTTCCTCGCGTATATGCGTCGCCATAACGTCTCCGTATCTTTAGGATCGGGGCGTTACAGAGTGGTATCAGAGCCAGGTTCGACATAAAAGAGAACCTAGTTCCTACCTGTAACCTGAGACAGTTATGTTGACACTGCAATATACATATACTATTCACGTGATAATATTGACTCCACTTGGAAATTGATCGTCCTCCCTTTGGAATTCCATTCTTGATCTGTTGATATTCATGATTCCAACACTTCAATTAGAGTGATTTGGATGTCCATCTTGAATTTATCCTTCCTTCCTATTCATTCCTCCTGATTCTATCTCTTGAGATCGGTTACTCCATGTTGAAGCTGGTAGCAGAGATAAGAGCGTGCAGCGGAATCGTGGTGTCCCAACGAGGCAACGTGAAAGATTGTTGTGTTCTCTCTTGATCTTTGATTCTTTTACCATTCCCTACCTTATTTGAATTTCGAGGACGAAATTTTTATTAAGGTGGGTAGAATGTAATATCCCTATTTTTAAAGTACGGTATTTGAATAAAATATACTGGTATTTTAAATGTGTACATGTATATATTTTTTTTCATGTGATATAACATTACTCATTGTTAGTAATATCTATGTTGTTACTGTTATTTATTATTATTATTGTTCTTTTAGTATGATTATTGTTTATCAATTATAAATTGTGATTGGTATTACTTATTTTAATATTGGCATTTGTACTAATCATGGTGGTGGTGCTCCCTTTGTTTAGCCTAATTCAACCTATTTTCTTATCCATTATATATCCTATTGCACATTTGCTATTTGGAGCCCAACCCGCAACAGTTGTCACAAACCCTATACCCAATATTTATCTAATTGGATCCTACCCATCAACCTATGTAGGTCCAGTACCCATTGGTTAACCTATACCCATTCATCTATTGAACTCAAGCCTCAACCCGTTGGCATACCCTCAAACCCAATAACCCAATACCCTACTATATAAATCTATCCTTAACCTAAACCTAGATCTAAACCTAAACATCACCAACAAATCTCCATCTCCCAACTTCACAGCCGCCCCCTCCATGGTACTGCCGCCAACAACTCCAGCAGCCCCTCTTCTGGTGGTGAGCAACAGCAACAGCAGATCAGATCCGGATCGGCCTCCTCCCCTCCTTGCTGGTGCACACCCCAGCAGCGACGACGGATCAGAGCAGCCGCGCACCCTCCAGGGTCCCACCAGCAGCAGCCCATCCGGCCTCCGACAGGCCCATGACGCGCACGACAGCGATACGGCAACAACAGATCAGCACAGCCCAGATCCAACAGGCAGCGAGCGAGCAGCGAGTTCTTCTGATCCACGCCAGCCCGTCGTCGGAGACCGGCACGGTGGCCTTCTTCAGCACCTTGGCTACCCTTCCATGCAGTCCAACAGCGAGGAACGGTACCACAGCGACCGTAACAGCGAGTCGCCCGACAACGATCAGATTTCCCGATGTGAGTGTTTACTCCTTTCGGTTCCTTTTATTTATATGTAATTGATTCTATACTGATTCAAATGTGTACATAGAATAATGTGTAGTAATTGTGTTTATTGATGTGTGCAAGTAGGGGCTTAGATCCATATATTGTATGAGTAAATAGGCGTGGACTTGTCTCTGTTATCTGCTCTGGCAGAGTCATTAGTCGACTAATACCTGTTATTAGTCGACTAATGCCTCTGCTAGTCGACTAATGTATTCCCTATAGTCGACTAATTTAGCTTCCAGAATATGTTGAACTCTCTGTATCACTCTGCTGGTCGACTTGATACTTTTATAGTCGACTAATAGCCTGGTGTAGTCGACTAACCCCTTGACCTAGTCGACTAATAAGTGAACCTGAAGCTGTGTTGGTTTCTGTATCCCTGTCAGTCGACTTGCCAACCTGTATAGTCGACTTGCCTTGCCCCTAGTCGACTTGGACCACTTTTATAGTCGACTAACTCCCTCTCTAGTCGATCTGTATATGACCCCTAGTCGACATATATACCAGTCTGCCAGCTGTATGTAGTTCCTTATGGATTGTGGACTTCACCCATGAATTATGTATTGGTTATTGATGGAGGTACATGATTTCTAGAGATGGATATTGGTGGTAATGACTAGACTTATAATGATAGAACTCAGATGCATGTATATGATATGTTGTGATACCGAGTGTTGGGACATTATGACTGATCATTAATAGAAGTGGAGATTGTGAAGACTTGGGAATCAGATTAGATTGTTAGAGTGAGAGAGCTGTGCCTGATTATGGTTATATGTTAGAACAACAATTATTGAATCAGATTACTAGAGGTGTAATGAAACTTGATGATTATGGAACTATTGGAATATGAGTTGATTGTAATAACTTTGGATTGATCTGAACTTATGTTATTTACATAGAATGAAGATCAGTAATTGGACGTGACTTTATTAGTTGAGTATTGAGGACATATCAGATATGACCCTATTAGTTGAGTTGTGACTTAGATTGATCTTGAGTTGGAGGTTATCCAGAATCTATATTCCTTATATTGGAACCTGACTTGTATTGAGATGAGATTGACATTGTTGGCATTTGGGATTTGTTTAGATGATATATTGATGATGTTGAGTACCAAGAGTAGATAGTCTAGACCATAAGTTATTTGAGGATGATTCCCTTACTTTGATATGATTCAGTATGTGTTGACTTGTTATTCATTTATTGGTGATGATTTAAGTGATGATTCATTCTGATATTGATGTAGACTTGTTATGATGTTAGAAACTGGATTAATTCAGTTGGCAAAGATTGAGTTATTGTGATAGTGACCTAGTCAATATCAGTGATCTTGTGCTCCGAGTTACCAGATAGCAGTTATCAGTTATCAGTAGATTTGATTATCTTTTGATGATAACACCGGTGAGATTTTAGTTGGATATTGGTGAGCTGAATTTGACTGGTCATGCCTAGCACCTGACTGATAAACCTAGTATTCAAATTACTGGAAGTTACGGGAAATGTTTGGTTGACTGTAACACCTTATACAATTTTATTGTTCATCGTATACACGGTTACTGTTACTGTTACTGTTACTGATATTGTTCACCGTGTATACGATTACTGATTGATTATTACTGTACTGATATTGTTACCGTCACGTAGCATCCCAGTAATTGGAATGGCATAAGGTATTGATTGTTACTGATGGCATTACCTAACTGACTGTACACTAGACACCTTCACGAGACCTTGACATATGACTGTATCACTATTACTTGGCATCTAGTACTCCTGTACCCCCTGTACCCATGTCCCATGCACTGTTGACCTGTTAATAGCACAGTCAAACTGGCGTCCGGCGGTTTGCCGCCTGGTGTCGGGATGACGAGGATGTATCCCACAATCGTACTAGCGTCCGGTGGATCCTGAATGGAACTAAGTGCCACACGGAACAGTGCCACATCATACACATGGTGGGGGCCACCTCTTGAATCCGTGGGGGCCACCTCTAGAATCCATTCCCCTCAGAGCAAAGTGCCACACGGAGCAAAGTGCCACACCGCACACGTGGTGGGGGCCACCTCTTGAATCTGTAGGGCTATCTACTGATTGTGCCACCTGGTGTTAGCGTGATATTACATTCTCAGTGCCTATTAGCATCCACATGCACTTGTATGTTGATAACACCTTGAATACTTGTTATTTGATTCTCTTTCCCTATTCGAACAATGATACCCGCATATCGGAGTTCGAATGAGTTCTACTGGATGTGCGGGCTCCAGGGTGAACTGTCGAATGTTGTGGGACGCCGGTGGGAAAGTGACTAAGATAACGTAGAACACTACTGATTGTTATTGAATGATTTGAATGAACACATTGTGTCATGCCCTGAATTGTTACCCTGCCTTATGACATATAACTATATACATGATTGTAACCAGGACCAGATTATTGTAACCAGTACCAGACTTATGACCAGACTTGGATGCCAACCTAGTGACATGTGATAGATTATACGCCTTGACATTGATTGCATATTTACAGTTGTGCCAGTTGTCTTCTACCTGTATTCATGTTGTCACCATATGTGTTACTGTTCAGTTATTTATTTTGTTACTTAGTCTGCAGTTGCTCTTACTATTATCTATGCACATTGTTCTTCTGCACGAGCTTTTTCCCCTTTACACACACACTCACCATGGTCGCGTTCTGACGACCCTGGGTTTGCACGTCCATCTATTGGACGATTGTTTCTAATGTGCAGGTGTTTGATGAGGCGGTACGCTTATGCGAGAAGCTTGAGTTCCTCTCTGTTTCTGGTATTTTCATCTCTTTTATATTTCTGTCATTTCCTGATTCCACCTTCATCGCTTTCAGCTGCCATTTTTCTTGTCATTATTCATCTGCTATCTTTGTGATTGTCATTATATGTATTATTGCAGTGATCATTTAATATTATGCTTCTGATTCATAGCTTGTTCAGGTTACATTTAGGCTTAGCGTGTATACGTGGGATATTTTCCTCGCGTATATGCGTCGCCATAACGTCTCCGTATCTTTAGGATCGGGGCGTTACACTCATCCTTGTTCTCTCACACAACACTTGAGCTATCCATTGCTATATCTACCTATAGGAATTTATTGTGAGAGGATTTTTAGGTGATCAAGAGTTGTGATCACCAAAGTTCATCTTTGTTTCTTGAGGAGGCGGACGAGTGCGTTCGCGGTTGTTTCGGGTCCTAGTGAGGACTCGGTGTTTTGAGTTCGGGTGCGAACTTCTTTGTTGTTTGAGGT
This sequence comes from Agave tequilana, assembly GCA_038442645.1. NCBI lineage: Eukaryota > Viridiplantae > Streptophyta > Magnoliopsida > Asparagales > Asparagaceae > Agave > Agave tequilana. The sequence continues at coordinate 52,079 of JAVJIF010017102.1, forward strand.
GCGGCCTCGGCGAGCCGGTGGGCTTGCGGTGTGTACGGACTAGGGAGTCCGAGAGCTTGTAGGTGTTGCGACACCGAGTGATCCGGTGGGATCGATTATAGTGGAAATCCTTCGCGTGTTGAAGGCGAAGATGTAGAGCAAGTGTGCTCGAACCTCGAAACAAATCCCTTATGTTTGCGATTGCTCACTCTCTCTCTCTCTTTGTCTCTTTGTTTATATCTTGCATACTTATCTTGTCTTTATCTTTATATGCATGATATACATTTGTGCTTAATTGTTATACTTGCTTGGGGATTGTTTGCTAACACTTGTATTTAACCAAGAGAGCCAACGCGGCACCTCAACCCTTATCTAGGGGAATCTAGAGGAGTTAGTTCAGAGCCCTTCACGGGGAATTCGGCTACACTCTTGTGTTGTACGTGGTGTTTAGTTTAAATAGTTTGTTTAGGTCATAATAGTTTTTACTTCCGCATTATTTGACATTAAGTGACCATTAGATTAGCCGTCACCTATTCACCCCCCTCTAGGTGATCCTACAATTGGTATCAGAGCCAAGTGCTCTGAATTTGGGTCTTACAACCTAAAGTTAAAGATCCTCATTTTTAGGCTAATCACAATATTTGTACACACACCATGGACTTCATGTCACCACCCACTTTTGACATTCTTAACATCCAAGTTTGGAAGGTTAAGATGTCTATGTACCTCAAAGCCCTAGGCATTCATGTTTATCTTGCTACAATTAAAGATTCTTATATTAATGATAGCAAGAATCTTGAGGCTAATGCAAAAGCCCTTTATGCTTTGAAGAGTACCCTAGATGATGTTTATTTATCTAGGATTTCTAATGTTGATTCGGCTTTTGTAGCATGGAACATCATCACCTCCCTCGGCGAAAAGGATCTATATTATGCGGGGAGCGATTCGGATGTTGGAAGTGACGTCTCCAACAAGTGCTATATGGTCCAAGGGGATAACCCCCTTGAGGTAACTACTGAATCCGAGGTAGAAGATGATAACATGTCATATGATGAGCTTAGCACTTTTTGTCAACAATTACTTGAAAAATATGACATAATTAAAAAGGATAATAAACATTTGAAAAGAAAATTTGATTGCATGCTAAAAGAAAAAGATTCATTAGAAAATAAGGTTGCATGCATTAAAAAAGAAAATGAGATTTTGAAAAATGAGAATGTTTCCTTAATGTCCAAATTAAATGATCTTTGTGAAGGAAACACTTGTTTGAAAAATAAAATTGTTTTGGTGGAAAAACAAAAGGAAGTCGTTTTTCAAGAAAATAATATTTTAAAAAGAAAAATGATTAAAAAAAAGTTTTTCAAAAGAAAAAAGAAATTGTTTCACGTTCTCACCATTCTTTACATGCCACCATTAATGATAGTGAGATTAATGTTTTGAAAAATAAAATTAATAGTTTGAGCTCCACTTTGAACTCTTGTGCTTTTAATCATTCTAGATTGGAGTCTTTGTTTACAAAGAAACAAACTCCACACATTCATGCACATCACTCTCATGCATATGCTTATGTTGCACGCCACGATCATACACATATACATAAGCATCCTAAGGTGTACAAATGTACACATTGTGGCCGCAAAGGCCATTTAACAAAATTTTGTTTTGATAAGATGCATCATATTAATTTTACTAAAAATAAAAATGTTTGGGTGACTTACAAAGCTAACCCCCTAGGACCCAAAAGAAAATGGTTACCAAAACCCCCACCGTGTGTTTTGATGTAGGTGAGGGCTCTCACATGACGTGAGAGGGATGTTGCCTTGATGATGGATGCACATGGACTTGATGGACACATATATAGATGCATCACTATTAAGGAGTTTTGGTGGGACGACCACCATGTTTGGAGTTTTGGAACATAGTTCCTTAGTTGGTAACTATTTCTAAACTCTTAGTTTATTTACATGCTTGTTCATATGTCATATTTTTAGCATGTTCATGTTTTATTTGTTTTTTTTGTGCTTCATGTGGTAAATAATAGTTTAAATGTAATTTTTATCAAAAACTTGTATTTATACATGTACAAATAGTGAGAACAAATTGATTCATATATGTTTGCACTTCATGCTCATTTGTACCCACTATATGCACATGTATAGGCTAGTTTTGATGATTCTTTCATTTATACTTGTTTTGCCAATCTTCGTGTTTTTACTTCATGTATATGTAATTTTTATTCAAATCTAATTAATATACATGTATATCCTTTTTTAGTCTCTTGCCTTCATGCAAATACTATTAATAGACTCATTTCATGTTTGGGATATGTATGCATATTGGTAGATTTAGATAAATCATACATATACCTAGAAGTTTATTATTTTTTTTAATGAAAATAAATTTTTTTTTTGATTTGTTTGATAAAATGATATTTGTGTTTTGGGCTTCATCGATTAATTTCATGAAAATGCTATTTACATAATCTTTGTACACTCACACTTTATTTGTTTATCATGACTTTGGTTCATGAACATATTTTTGAGTTTTATAGATCGAGTGTCAATTCTTGTGTATTTGGTATGATTCATGAAATACATATGATTTGGTTTCATATTTTTGGAAGGATCTTTAACTAGTTTTTCAAAAATTAATTTGACTAGTTATTTATTCTTCAATGTTTATGAGATATACACATGATCCTATTATTGTTTCAATTGGTATCATTGAATCGTTTCAATTGGTATCAATTTGACTCTATTTTTGTATATACTCATATTTTGTTTTCTTGTATATGTATGTATCAATTTCATTTGGTATACTCATTTTTTATACATATATATGAGTTATTTGTGCTTGAGTTAAAATTTTTACATGTTTAAAGCACAAAGTTGTTTAAGATAAGAAAATAAAAAATTTTAAGGAAAATTCTCAAGATTTGTGTTATTGAGTAGATTCAAATTTTGTTTTATAAGAAAAATCAAAATTTTTGATTTGTATTGCCTATATGCAAGGAGAGCTTAACATCTCTTCTACATATAGATTCATGTTGAGTGTATTGTATATTGAGGAGCTTGACAACTCTTCTTTATGTGGTACACGTGTGTAGGGGGAACTTCACATCTCCTCTTATGCATTACATATTATACGTTATGTGAATTAGGGCTTGTCATCCCTCTTTCATATAATGTATATGTGTAGGGAAGTTACTTTACCGTCTTCCTCTTCATGAATGTATATCGCATATAATCCATATTCATTGATTTGTGTTTACCCCTTCATTGGTTTCTTGTTTCAGACAAAAGGGGGAGAAAAATTTTGATGATTTTGTTTTTACTTTAACCCCTTTGTTGATGATTGACAAAAAGGGGGAGAGGTATTTGGTATATATGCATGCTTTTGTGGTTAAAGGATTTATATTTATGCATATATGTTTTATTGTGAAAATAGGAGAATAGAGAAAAAGAATTTTGTTTTATGCCTGATTAGCATGTTTATCTCCTAGATTTGCATACATGTTTATGAGCATACATTGCATATTTATTATTTGTTTGTTATACATGAGTTAAGGGGGAGCTTCTTTGGAGCTTTACTTTAATCCATGCATATATAACTTCATGAGTTTTGTCATCATCAAAAAGGGGGAGATTGTTAGCCCGAAGGCCCATTACTCTAGTTTTGATGATGATCAACTCATGTAGTTATAGTACTAATGATCTTGTATTTAATTAGTGACAGATTTATGATCAAGATCTTAGTAGGTGCATAGCTTCAACAAAGGATTTAAAGTCAAGTTTGGGAGCTAGTACGGTTTGATTCAAGAGCTTGTGCATCAAGACCACATCAAGTACTCAATAGGAGTCTAGCTCTATGGATCGTGTTTGGACCAAGTCAAGAAGATGAGAAGGCTTCAAGTGAAGACTTCAAGAAGATGAAGACTTGTGTCTAGGTTTGTTTTATAAGTTTTGTTTTAGATAAAATGTAAAGGATAGAGTAGTTGGTGGATTGCTCAAGTACATATACACACACACTCTTGTTTTAGTTTGTTTTAGAAAAGAATTTTTACTTTGAAAAAATACATGTTTGGATTTTGGTTTTCAAGTTTACATATCATTTATCTAAAATCATGTTAGAGCTTAATGTCAAAAACATAGATATTTCACCATGTTTGTGTAGTGGATAATATCCATACACCCTATACTTTCAAAGTTGTTTAAATATCTTATTTTTGTATTTGGAGATGTTTTGGAAAAACATAGTTTGAAAAAATCAAGTTTTGGAAAATACCGTTTTTATTTTGAGCCAAAATTTCCAAGTTACAAAAATAGTTCAAATTGTTTGTAACATGTCTTGATTTTGTGCAAGCATGTTTGATTAATCAAAGTATTATATTGAACTTATTTTTGTAGATTTTTCATGATTCTATGGGAGTTTTATTTCAAACAAAAAGACCAAGATTTTTGTCCCAGTTTTCTGATCTGGCAATAGCCGGTCGACCGATGTGCACAGACGTGCACACCAGTTCTGCAGGATGGCCGGCCGACCTACCCGGTCGACTGTCCAGAGAGCTCTGCTCTTTGGAAAGGCCCCGGCCGACCGAGCGGTCGACCGGACAGAGAGACTTGCTCTCTGTATCCTGGCTCGGTCGACCTACCGGTCGACAGATGGCTCAAACGGTCTGAAATATGACCGTTGGCTGGTCGGCCAGACGGTCGACCGACAGGCCTGACAGACCCCAACGGCTAGTTTTCTGAGCCTATAAATTTATGGGTTTGGGCATTGTTTTTCTCTAAGATTTTCAAGTGGGTTTTCACCAGTTTTTCCTGAACTATTTAGAGGTTTTCCTCCACTTGATTTAGAGCAAATATTTTCAATCAAAGGGGGTGTTTTTATCAAGAGTGTTAAAAAGAGATTCTTGAGTTTTCCTCCACCATTCTCATCCTTGTTTTCTCACAGAACACTTGAGCTATCCATTGCTATATCTACCTATAGGAATTTGTTGTGAAAGGATTTTTAGCTGATCAAGAGTTGTGATCACCAAAGTTCATCTTTGTTTCTTGAGGAGGCGGACGAGTGCGTTCGCGGTTGTTTCGGGTCCTAGTGAGGACTCGGTGTTTCGAGTTCGGGTGCGAACTTCTTTGTTGTTTGAGGTGCGACCTCGGCGAGCCGGTGGGCTTGCGGCGTGTACGGACTAGGGAGTCCGAGAGCTTGTTGGTGTTGCGGCACCAAGTGATCCGGTGGGATCGATTATAGTGGAAATCCTTCATGTGTCGAAGGCGAGGATGTAGAGCAAGTGTGCTCGAACCTCGAAACAAATCCTTGTGTTTGCGATTGCTCACTCTCTCTCTCTCTCTCTTTGTTTATATTTTGCATACTTATCTTGTCTTTATCTTTATATGCATGATATACATTTGTGCTTAATTGTTATACTTGCTTGGGGATTATTTGCTAACACTTTATTTAACCAAGAGAGCCAACGCGGCACCTCAACCCTTATCTAGGGGAATCTAGAGGAGTTAGTTCAGAGCCCTTCACGGGGAATTCGGCTACACTCTTGTGTTGTACGTGGTGTTTAGTTTAAATAGTTTGTCTAGGTCATAATAGTTTTTACTTCCGCATTATTTGGCATTAAGTGACCATTAGATTAGCCATCACCTATTCACCGCCCCTCTAGGTGATCCTACACATACATGCATTACATGAAAAAGAGATGACTAGATCTTAATCACATAACGCACAATATACAATGTATAAAAGGAGATGTGACGCTCCTCCTACACCGTGTAAGACATACAGGAGAGCGGTCAAACTCCTCAATATGAGATACACTCAACATGAATCTATATATAGAGAAGATGTTAAGCTCCCCTTGCATATAAGCAATACATATCAAAACTTTTGATACCAAATTATGACACCAATTGAAAATATACAAAAATTTATGATACAAAAAGATACCAATTGAAAATATCTTGTAAACTTTTGATACCAATAAAAAAATGAAACATTGTATGTTTTTGATACCAATAGAAATATATATGTATTTAAAATCTTGAAACCAATTGTAAACATCTTGTAATTTTGATACCAAATGAGAATATTTTATAATTTTGATATCAATTAAAAGTGAAAGCCAAATATTTTTATGTAAACATAACTCATTTCAATGTAGATACCAATTTAAAATGAAATATGATACCAATTGAAAAACAAACCAACTATTTGGTTAAACAATTTATTTTGCAATAAAAATACCAAATTTTAGAATGAAGCCAATTTAAGATTCTTGATACCAATATTGAAAATGTTAGCATATTCCGAATTAAAATATTTTTCATTAAGAGCATAGGAAACTAATTGAAAAATAATATAGCAAATAATATCATTTTTCATCATAAAGAGTGGGAGTAAGATACCAATTGAAAATACAATTGATTGAAAACTAAAAATGAAGTTTTCTCCCCCTTTATGAAATACCAATGAAAATGATGCATAAACTTGTATAAAATACCAATTTAAAAACTAATAGTCATTAAGGAGTATATCAAGCTTAGCATAAACATAATTTGTGCTTTAACATGTAAAGATTTAGTAAGCACAATCAAATCATATATATGTATAAAAAAGTAAATACCAATAGAAATTGATACTTTTTAAAGTTTTGAAGCATATATATAAAAAACCAAAGATGAGTATACAACATAAAAATATCAATTGGGATACCAATTGAAAATATGATAAGGATCAAGTGTATAGCTCATGCTACCACCCTTTCATGCACATGTTTAAATAGATTTTCAATTAAGAGCGTATAAGGCATGGTCGCCCATCCAACCGCCCTTAAAGGGTTGGTAGGGGTTTCAAAAATAAGTTTGAAAATATTGTTAACATATTTGAAAAACTCTACCAAATGAAAAATACGCAACTAGTTTTTTGATAATCTTGAAAAACTAGTAATAGATTCTTCAAAACATGAAACCAAGTAATGTAATTCATGAAGCATGCATTCAATACAAAATTGACACTCAATTTATAGAAAGCTCAACAAAATACTCATAAAACAATATAATGAGTAAATATAATTAAAGTGTAAAAAGCATAATCATGAATATAGGCAATGAAGCTCATATGAAGTCCTTAAAACAAAATCATCAAAACTAAATCAACTTCAAGGTATATGTATATTTAGTCTAAACTAGAAGTATACATACATATCTAAACACAAATGAGTCCACAAAGAATTTTGCATAAAGGCAAATGATTCAAGGTTATATATGTATACCTTAAAATTTTGACAAAATTAACATATACATGAAGTTAGAACATATCAACATGAAAAACATGTCTAAAAATAGGGAATACAAGTCAAAATGCATGAATCATCAAAACTAGGCCATACTAGTACATCTAATGGGTACAAATGAGCAATTTAGTATAAACATATAATAATCAATTTGTGGCTTACTAGTTGTACAAGTATTGACACAAGTTTTAATGAAAACTACATCTTAAACATGTAATCAAATCATGAAGTATAAAACGAAAAACCTAAGCCAATATGATCATTATGTAAATACACATGTATTAGACTAGGATATACAACATAGCAAAGGTAAAGTGAGAAACACAAAAATATAGGTTCATATAAACATGGGTGTATCTCAAATTACCATACATGTATGTCACAAGTCTAATTATCATGGCATTTAACATAATGAGCATTAAAACATGACTTGCTAAAAATCAATAAATGAAAGCATGTAAATAAAATGGGAGTTAGAGATCGTTACCAAACTAAGAGGGCACTTCTCTATATCTCCAAACCATGGTGGTCCTCCCACCAAACTCCCTTGAAAGTGATGCATCCAAAAATAGTCACCGTTTAGCACAAACGTATTCACCTCAAGGTACCAACATCTCTTATGTCAAGCGAGAGCCCACACCTACATCAAAAATAGGAGTGGCTTTTCGTTCCCATACTCTTTTGGGTTCATGGGGGATAGCTCCTTTCCTAACCCAAACAAATCTATTTGCAAAATTTGAATCATTAATTCTATCAAAGCAAAATTTTGCAAGGTGGCCCTTACGTCCACAATGTGTACAAGTGTACACATGAACATACTTAGTGTTATGTGTGTGAACGTGAGAAGCATGTGTATGCCGTAGTTTGTGTGCATGCATAGGACGAACTTATTTCTTGCGAAATATGGATTCCAAATGTGTGTGGTTCATGGCACATTGGCTCAAAGTGGAGCCCAAACAAATAATACTCTTTTTGAAATTACAAATATCATTTTCAATCATGAAAGAAGAGGTGGAGCATGTTATAGTAACACTAGATAGTGAAGTTATACTAGCATGGCAAATATGTGAAGAAAAATCATTTTTCAAAGTTTTATTTTCATTAGAAATCAAATCCAATTCCTTTGAAATAAAAATAATTTTGTTTTTCAAAGAATCATTTTCTTTTAAAACAAAAATAAGTTTTGAAGATAGAACTTCATTTTCTTCAAAACTTCATCACAAGTATTTTTATTTTTCAAGATTTCATTTTCTTTTAGGGCAAGGTCAAGTTGGGATTTCAATGAGTCACGTTCATTTGAAATCATAACCTTCTCTTGCAAAGTCAAATCAAGTTTTGAAATCAAATCCTCTTTTTTTTATTACGTCCAAAACTTTTCTTTTTCAAAGCTTTATATTTTTCTAATAATTTTTCACAAACAATAGATAGTTCTTCATTTAATGCATCAGCATCAATATGATCATAGCCGGAAGAACTAGCACAATATCTAGTTGAGTTTCCGAATTTACCTCAAGGGAGTCATTCTCCTGGACTATGTAGCATTGTTGTTCGGATTCATCCTCACTAGATTCCTTCTCCATTATGTTAGGCGTTTGATGCTTTGGAGAGATCAACGTGTTCCACACTGCAAAGGCGGAATCACAATGAGAAATCATAGAAACATAATCTTTACTTAGAGTGCTCCTAAGTACCTCAATGGCTTGTGCATTGGCCTCTATATGCTTGCTATTACCAAGATAGGATTTCTTGGTAGCGGTAAGGAAAACATGCAAACCTAAGGTTTTTAGGTACATATTCATCCTAAATTTTCACATGTAAATGTTGAAAACATCAAACATGGGAGGGGTCACGAAGTTCATGAGTGTGTGTAAACAAATAAGTATGCAAATGCAAATGATAGATTAGCAAATGAAGATCTCACTCCTAGGCGGTTAAACCTAATATCAGGTTCGTAGGTTCTGATACCAATTAAAAGTACACCTAGAGGGGGGTGAATAGGTGTAAGGCTAATCTAATGATAAATAATAAGGAATTAAAATAAATTGCAACACACTTAGTGTAACAAAGAGTGTAGTTGAATTCCCGGTGAAGGGCTCTGGACTAACTCCTCTAAATTCCTCTAAATAAGAGTTGAGGTGATATATAAAACTCTCTTGGTTTAACACAAGTCTGGCACACAATCAAACCAAGGCATATAAGTATGAATGAAAAATATGAATCAATGTAAGGTAAAATATAAGAGAGAGAGAGAGTTAGAGATAGTGGATCAAACGTAAACATAAGGATATGTTTCGAGGTTCGAGCACCCAGCTCTACGTTCCCGCCTTCACACAGAAGGATTTTCACTATATCGTCCACACGGGACTTCCCATACAGGGAACCTCCACTGAGGATTTGGGCAAATACAACTTGGGAGTACACAACTCCTCTCTCAACAAATACAATCTCTCACTAGAGGCTATGCGCAAAGCCAACACAAGATCAACCTCTCACTAGAGGGATACCAACAAACTCAATCACCTACACTTAGAGGGATACCAACAGTCCAATTGCACAACCTTCTCTACACTTAGAGGGAAAGGCACAAAGCCAAAGCAAAGGAAAGGGTTTACAATACTTTGTGATCTCAAAGACCACAAACCAATTCTTTCTAACAAAACAATGATCCTAATAGATAGGATAGATAGATGTTCAAGTGTAAGAATATAAAGAGTTTGGAAATCAAAATTATAAAGAAAAACTTTAGGGAAAAACTATAAATAGAAATGTAAATGAAGATCAAACCAATTCTCAAAGACTTTTCTTTTCTTTGATTTTTCCAACCCTTTAAAACGAAATAAAGATCAAATCTTTAAGCCCAAAACTCTTTTAAAACTGTAGCTAAAACACTTAAGAAGATCAGAATTTTTGCTCTTGAAATTGTTGACTAAAACAGCTCAAAGAGGTGGGTATATATAGCCCACAAACAAATCTGCCCGTTGGCAGCAGGAAAAGGCAGTTTTGCCCTTCCGGTTGACCGGCTGGTCGACCAGCCAACAGTCACTTTTCTGGCTGTTGTGCCTGCGGTCGACCGCTCGGTCGACCGTGCCTAGCCAACGGTCAACAGGCCAAGTGAAACCAAGTCATATATTCATGGTATGGGTTTTAAAAAATAAGTTTGAAAATACTGTTAGCATATTTGAAAAACTCTACCTAAATGAAGAATACGCAACTAGTTTTATGATAATCTTGAAAAACTAGTAATAGATTATTCAAAATATGAAACCAAGTCATATAATTCATGAAGCATGCATTCAATACAAAATTGACACTCAAGTTATAGAAAGCTCAACAAAGTACTCATATAACAATGTGATGAGTAAACATAATTAAAGTGAGTATACAAGAGTCATGTAAAAAGCATAATCATGAATATAGGCAATGAAGCTCATATGAAGTTCCTTAAAACAAAATCATCAAAACTAAATCAACTTCAAGGTATATGTATATTTAGTCTAAACTAGAAGTATACATACATATCCAAACACAATGAGTCCACAAAGAATTTTGCATAAAGGCAGATGACTCAAAGTTATATATGTATATCTTAAAGTTTTGACAAAATTAACATATACATGAAGCTAGAACATATCAACATGAAAAACATATCTAATAATAGGGAATACAAGTCAAAATGCATGAATCATCAAAACTAGGTTATACTAGTATATCTAATGGGTACAAATAAGCAATTTAACACAAACATATAATAATCAATTTGTGGCTCACTAGTTGTACAAGTATTGACACAAGTTTTAATGAAAACTACAACTTAAACATGTAATCAAATCATGAAGCATAAAATGAAAAACCTAAGCCAATATGATCATTATGTAAATACACATGTCTTAAATTAGGATATACAACATAGCAAAACTAAAGTGAGAAACACAAAAATATAGGTCCATATAAACATGGGTGTATCTCAAGTTACCATACATGTATGTCACAAGTCTAATTATCATGGCATTTAACATAGTAAGTATTAAAATATGACATGCCAAAAATCAATAAATGAAAGCATTAAACAAAATGGGCGTTAGAGATCGTTACCAAAACCAAAAGGGCACTTCTCTATGTCTCCAAACCATGGTGGTCCTCCCATCAAACTCCCCTTGAAAGTGATGCATCCAAAAATAGTCACCGTTTAGCACGAAATGCATTCACCTCAAGGCACCAACACCTCTCACGTCAAGCGAGAGCCCACACCTACATCAAAAATAGGAGTGACTTTTGGTACCCATACTCTTTTGGGTCCATGGGGGTTAGCTCCTTTCCTAACCCAAACAAATTTATTTATAAAATTTGAATCATTAATTCTATCAAAGCAAAATTTTACAAGGTGGCCCTTACGTGCACAATGTGTACAAGTGTACACATGAGCATACTTAGTGTTATGTGTGTGAACGTGGGAAGTATGTGTATGCCATGATTTGTGTGCATGCATAGGTGGAACTTATTTCTTGCGAAACATGGATTCCAAATGTATGTGGCTCATGGCACATTAGCTCAAAGTGGAGCCCAAACAAACAACACTCTTATTTAAATTACAAATATCATTTTCAATCATGAAAGAAGAGGTGGAGCATGCTATAGTAACACTACATGATGAAGTTATACTAGCATGGCAAACATGTGAAGACAAATCATTTTTCAAAGTTTTATTTTCATTAGAAATCAAATCCAATTCCTTTGAAATAGAAATAATTTTGTTTTTTAAAGAATCATTTTCTTTTAAAATAAAAACAAGTTTTGAAGATAGAACTTCATTTTTCTTCAAAACTTCATCACAAGTATTTCTATTTTTCAGGATTTCATTTTCTTTTAGGGAAAGGTCAAGTTGGGATTTCAATGAGTCACGTTCATTTGGAATCTCAACCTTCTTTTGCAAAGCCAAATCAAGTTTTGAAACCAAATCCTCATTTTCTTTATTAAGTCCAAAACTTTTCTTTTCCAAAGCTTTATATTTTTCTAATAATTTTTCACAAACAATAGATAGTTCTTCATTTAATGCATCGGCATCAATATGATCATCGCTGGAAGAACTAGCACAATCATCTAGTTGAGTTTTCGAATTTACCTCAAAGGAGTCATTCTCCTGGACCATGTAGCATTGTTGTTCGGATTCATCCTCACTAGATTCCCTCTCCATTATGTTAGGCGTTTGAAGCTTTGGAGAGGTCAACGTGTTTCACACTGCAAAGGCGGAACCACAATGAGAAACCTTAGAAACATAATCTTTACTTAGAGTGATCCTAAGTACCTCAACGGTTTGTGCATTGGCCTTTATATGCTTGCTATTACCAGGATAGGATTTCTTGGTAGCGGTAAGGAAAACTTGCAAACCTAAGGTTTTTAGGTACATATTCATCCTAAATTTTCACATGTCAATGTTGGAAACATCATACATGGGAGGGGTCATGAAGTCCATGAGTGTGTGCAAACAAATAAGTATGCAAATGCAAATGATAGATTAGCAAACCAAGATCTCACTCCTAGGTGGTTAAACCTAATATCAGGAGCGTAAGCTCTGATACCAATTGAAAGTACACCTATAGGGGGGTGAATAGATGTAAGGCTAATCTAATGACAAATAATGCAGAATTAAAAACAAATTGTAACACACTCAGTGTAACAAAGAGTGTGGCCAAATTCCCGGTGAAGGGCTCTGAACTAACTCCTCTGAATTCCTCTAAATAAGAGTTGAGGTGCTATGTAAAGCTCTCTTGGTTTAACACAGTCTGACACACAATCAAACCAAAGCATATAAGTATGAATGAACAATATGAATCAATACAAGACACGATATAAGAGAGAGAGAGAGAGTTAGAGATAGTGAATGAAATGCAAACACAAGGATATGTTTCGAGGTTCGAGCACCCAGCTCTACGTCCCCGCCTTCACACAGAAGGAATTTCACTATATCGTCCATGCAGGACTTCCCATACTGGGAACCTTCACTGAGGATTTAGGCAAATACAACTTGGGAGTACATAACTCTCTCTTAATAAATATAACCTCTCACTAGAGGCTAGGCACAAAGCCAACACAAGATCAACGTCTCACTAGAGGGATACCAACAAACTCAATCACCTACACTTAGAGGGATACCAACAACCCAATTGCACAACCTCCTCTGCACTTAGACGGAAAGGCACAAAGCCAAAGCAAAGGAAAGGGTTTACAATACTTGGTGATCTCAAAGACCACAAACTAATTCTTTCTTACAAAACAATGATCCTAATAGATAGGATAGATAGACAGCTCAAGTGTAAGAATATAAAGAGTTTGGAAATCAAAATCACAAAGAAAAACTTTAAGAAAAAACTCTAGATAGAAATGTAAATGAAGATCAAACCAATTCCCAAAGACTTGTGATTTTTCCAACCCTTTAAAACAAAATAAAGATCAAATCTTTAAGCCCAAAACTCTTTTAAAACTGTAGCTAAAACACTTAAGAAGATCAGAATTTTTGCTCTTGAAATTGTTAACTAAAACAGCTCAAAGAGGTGGGTATATATAGCCCACAAACAAATCTGCCCGCTGGCAGCAGGAAAGGGCAGTTTTGCCCTTCCGGTCGACCGACCGGTCGACCATTCAACGGTCACTTTTCTGACCGTTGTGCCTGCGGTCGATCGCCCGGTCGACCGTGCCTAGCAAACTGTCAACCGCCCGGTTGACCTGCCCCCACCCGAGTGTGGGGTGCTCTCAGTCGGTCGATCGCGCAGTCGACCGGCCAAGTGGGCAGGCCTTTGTGCACGTTTCGTGCACGTCGTGTCGACCGTGACGGTCGATCGGCTCTTGGTGCGGTTGACCGTCCGGTCAACCCGCAGAGCAATCTGGCCAGGAATTTAAGGATTGAAAAACTTATCTTTTTATTACAATTTAAATCTCATAAATCACATAAATTCCACAAAAATAAGTTCTTTTATTATCTTAGAAATACAAATATGTGTGACTAAAATTCAACACATATTACAAACTATTTGAACCATTTTGTGATATGGAAATTTGCCTTTGAAACAAAAACCATATTTTTCCAAAAATTAGGATTTTGAAATGGAAAACCGTTTTCTCCAAAACACATGTAAATACAAAAACATGATATTAAAACAACTTTGAAGCATATTGTATATGGATAAAATCTAATATACATATAAAGATTTATATCTTTGTTTTTGATATGAAATCTAAAAATAAGTTTTGTCTAAATACAAAACTCCAACTCATGAAATAGACTATCAAAGTAAGTTTTTCTAAATAGATGAAGCATAGATGTATATAGATCAAATCTAATATACATTAAACCATGTAAACTTATTGTGATTCTATCTATCCATGAAAAGCATATATATGAAAAACTGAAATTGGTTAAACCGAAAAACCAAACACATGAAACTTTAAACAAGTGTTTGTATGTGAACTTGAGCGTATCAACACTATCTAATCTTTACAATGATCTAAACATAATCTTAGACTAAACAAACCAATGTCTTCTTGTAAAACTCCTTCTCCAAGTTGACTCGATCCAACACAATCCAACGAGCTTGACTCCAACCGAGTACTAGATGCGATCTTGACACTCGAGCTCTTGAATCAACATGTGAAAGCTCCAAACACCTTTGTTGAAGCTAATCACCTACTAATATCTTGATCAAATATCTGAAACTATAATACACAAGATTATAGTAAACTATAACTACATGAGTTAATCATCATCAAAACTAGAGTGAAGGGCATCTAGGCCAACATGTTGTTATACATTGAGGTCGGAAAAAGCTAGTTGATAACCAAGTATCGACACCATCAACTTCAATAAGCACAATCCAACAGAAGCATCCCCTCTTCTAGTTCTATTCCATTCAATTCTGACTAGTCTGAAAAAGAAGTCAACCGATTAAGTGCACAAGCCTGTAATCCCATTCCAAAGTGGCTAAGAACAATAATAAACAAGCTGCAAAAATGAAAAAAAATATTTGAGATGTTCAATCATGTAAAGATTAATGTCCCCTTCTTAATGCAATCTAACAAGTCGCATCCTATGCCAATGTGTGTACCCAAAAGCAAAAGACTAATGTACCTAAGAAAGTCTTCTTAACTAGTAATATTAATGAGCTACTGCAGGCCCAATCCTACCAAGTACAAGGATCTAGGTTTTCCTACCATTTCTTGCACAATAGAAGAGACTGATATCAGTCATGCACTTCTTGATTTGGGGGCAAGTATCAAATTACTCTCCTTCTCAGTATATCAATAGCTCGGGTTAGGCGAGCTTACTTCGACCCAAGTAACCATCCGATTGGATAATCGGTCAGTGAAAATTCTCAAAGGGAAAAATAAGATGATGTCCTTATCTGAGTTGGGGAGGTATCTATCCTGTAAATTTCATTAGTCTTGAGATCCAAGTAGTGTCAAATCTTAGATCTCATACTCCTATCATCCTAGGGTATACATTCCTTGTAACCGCCTATGCATAGAATAGACCCAGGAGGTTAACCTTTAGAGACATGACAAAAGAATTTAATGTCTTCAACTTAGAAAACAAACCCATAATGTGGGTGATCAAACTTTGGAGGCGAGCCTCATGGAGAACATAACAAGTGAGCACAGTGAGAATAGAACTAGAAGTTGAGTATGAGTTTGGTTTGAGTTGGAGTCTGAAGATTTCACCTTAATCAGATCGTAATTTGTTGTAGATTAGGCCTCAAACCCAATTCCACTGAATCCAAAGCCAACAAACTTGACTCCTCCCTCCATTGAGTCTTTCACTTCTATAGAATTGAAAGCCTTGCACAAATATCTCAAGTACATCTAGTTAGTGTGAAAAGAGACCCTTCCAATCATCATCGCATCCCATATGATTGTAGGAAAGAGAGAGAGCCTTATGTCAGTTATTAGGAAACATAAAGACGCTATTAGTTGGACCATGATTGACATCAATGGATTGAGTCCAGGAATAGTTCAATATTGCATTCATGTAAACGAAGAGGCGACACCAAAGAGGGACCTACAACATTAGTTACACCCTATATGCAAGAGGCTATTCATGTTAAAATTTTGTAGATAACAGGATAATTTATCTTATTTTTGATAGCCAATAGGTTAGCCCTATTCACTCGGTTCTGAAGAAGTCCGGTTTCACTATGATAGAGAATGAGAACAAAGAGTTAGTACAAACAGGACTCCCCACCAAGATTCGAGTTTGCATTGACTATCAAAAATTGAATGTTGCCACTCGTAAGGACCACTTTCCTCTTCATTTATCGATCAAATGCTTGAATGACTAGCTGTCCACCATTACTATTATTTCTTGGACGGTTACTTGGGGGACAATTAGATTCCAATAGCTTCAGAAGACCAAGAAAAAAAAACCATGTTCACCTACCATTTGGACTTTTTACTTATCACCAAATGCCTTTTGGCTTGTGTAATGCGTCCGAAACATTTCAACATTGCTGTTAAGTCTATTCTCTGACATGGTTAAATGGTTTCTCAAAATCTTCACGGATGTTTTCTCCATCTATGGAGATTCATTCGATCAGTATCTTCACCATCTTAAACTTGTCCTCAATGATGTGCTGAAAAGAGCTTGACACTAAATTGAGAGAAATGCCACTTCATAATAAAACATGAAATTGTCTTCGACATGAAATCTCTAGAAAAGGAATTGAAGTTGATAAGGTGAAGATAGATGTCAGAGCTAAGCTTCCTATGACTAGATATGGTGAAAAATATCTAATTTTTCTTAGGACACACTGGGTTCTATCGTAAGTTTATTAAGGATTTTAGCAAGATTGCTAGACCCTTGCTAACCTCTTAGTTAAAGATGTTCCCCTCACTTTCGATAATAGATTCTTATTGCTTGAGAGAAGCCTAAGAAAGAACACATTCTTGCATCAATCATTTCTTGCTCTGGATTGGTCAAAACCGTTTGCAATCATGTTGTGATGCTTCAGATTTTGATACTGGCATTGTCTTACAGAAACATATTGATAATAAGCAGTATATGATCTACTACTCAAGTAAGACTCTTAATGATGCTCAATTGAACTACACTACAACCGAAAAGAATTCTTCGCTATAGTATTTTTCTTAGAGAATTCGACCATACCTACTTTGGTCAAAAATCAAATTTTTATCGATCATTTTGCACTTAGATACCTCTTGCTTAAGAAGGATGCCAAAGCCTAACTCATTTGTTGGATCCTTCTTTTTAAAGAATTTGATCTTGAGATTTAATATAAAAAAAGCATAGAAAATATTGTCACCGATCATCTCTCATGAACCCCCCATGCTCCTTAAAATGAACTGCCAATCAGTGACAATTTTTTCAACAAATAACGCTTAGTTACCTTTAGAAAATCATGATTTGCCAACATAGTCAGCTACATAGTCATAAATCAAACACCATCTTATTGGATGAAACAAGATATCTAGCGGTTCTTATCATAAGTCTGGTATTTCTTTTGGGAGAAACCATATCTTTTTTAAGTATTGTTCTCACTAAATCATTAGATATGTATTCCCAATGGGGAAGTTAAGAGAGTTCTTTCCTTCTATAAAGAGCTTGCATGCGGTAGATACTTTAGTCCTCGCAAGGATGCTGAAAAGTGTTACAAAGTGTGTTCTATTGGCCTACTTTATTCAAAGATGCCTTTGAGTTATGCAAGACGTACGTAAGATGTCAAATGATCGGTAGGATATAAAAACAAATCATGATGTCCCTCAGCCTAATTCTAGAATAGAATACTTTGACGTTTGGGGGTATTGACTTTGTGGGTCTTTTTCCTGCTTCGTTTTGGAACCAATACGTCTTAGTGTTGTGAACCTATGTCTCTAAAATGGTTGAAACCATTCCTAGCAAACAAATGACAACAAGGTTGTTATCAAGTTTTGAAAGAGAACATTTTCTTATGCTTTGGAACCCCTCATGCTATAATCAGTGATAATGGCACTCATTTCTACAACAGATCTTTTAAAGCTCTATGCAAAAAATATGCTATGACATACAGTTATTCACACCATATCATCCTCAAACCAGTGGATAGGTAGAGGTCTCTTGACAAATCAAACTGATCTTGGAGAAGACTGAGAATCAAAATCGGAAGATTTATCCACCAACTGGTAGATGTCATATGGGCCTACAAGACTGCTTTCAAAATGATTTTAGGTATGTCTCTTTATAACTTAGTCTTTATAAAGGCTTGCCACCTAGCGTTGAACTTGGCCACTAGGTCTTATTGGCAATTAAACAATTGAACTTTGATCTAGACAAGGCTGATGAGTTTGAAAACTACAAATGTTTTAACATAAGGAGTTGAGAAACTGAGCGTGTGAAAATGCGAAAATCTTTCATGATAAATTTATCATAAGGCAAACTTTTGTCCCCAGATAAAAATTTACTATATAATTTTAGGCTTCATCTTTTTTTCAGAAAAGTTGAAATCGAGATGGACCGGACCATTCATTATGAGAATCGTGTTTTCACACAGTGTAGTAAAGATCTGCGACCCTAAGAATGGTAATGAGTTCAAGGTTAATGGTCAACGACTATAACCGTTCTTGAAATCGGTGCCGAAAAATGAAATGACAATAGATCTATTTGACCCTATATATTGGTAACATCACCTCTTTTTCATTTTACTTTATGTATTTATATATTTTATTCATACATTGGGGATAATGGATGAGATAGGTTTGGGAGAAGAGCACTAATATTTAACATGATAAAAAAAAACTTTCGAAGTGTACAACAATATTTTGATCTATTTTTCTAAAAAAATTAAGATAATCTTAAGGATTAGGGGAATCATAATTAGGATTTCTTAATGCTGAGTCAAAATATATTACTTGCTTGATTTCTAGGTCAGGAAGAAAATTAGAAAGTAATTTGGTCTTGATTTTTCCTTGATGAATGCTAAGTATGTAAATGTATAAAGCGCATATTTCATCGAGGAAAAATCAAGACCAAATTACTTTTCTATGGGGTGTTTTATCACTTGTTGTCTAAGACCAACCATTGGGAGTCACCGGCTAAAGGCTCGTACATGGACAATTAGAAAGCCTAATAAACCTAAAGGATAAATATCACCATTATAAGTATAATAAGGCATAAGAGTTACAGTTGAAGAATATCGAGCAAACTTTCATGATTACAAGGTGCATATGATTAGGGTAAAATAATAGACTAAGTGAGAAATACAGTTTGAATCTTTGTCTTTAATGATTACAAGTTTTTGCATAGAGGCTATGTTTAGTGCGAAAGTGGCTAAATATCCTAGTCTTATGATTCTTACTCCAGGACGAGCAAAACATAGGTGTGGGGTGTGATTATTAACATATATTGCATATTTAATGTCACATTTCATATTTCTTTTTATTTAGACTCTGCTATTTAATATTTTAATATCTAATGGTTGTAGGATCACCTAGAGGGGGGGTGAATAGGTGATGGCTAATCTAATGGTCACTAATGCCAAATAATGCGGAAGTAAAAAACTATTATGACCTAAACAAACTATTAAGCTAAACACCACGTATACACACAAGAGTGTAGCTGAATTCCCCGTGAAGGGCTCTGGACTAACTCCTCTAGATTCCCCTAGATAAGGGTTGAGGTGCCGCGTTGGCTCTCTTGGTTAAATACAAGTGTTAGCAAACAAACCCAAGCATGTATATCAATTAAGCACAAATGTATATCATGCATATAAAGATAAAGACAAGATAAGTATGCAAGATATAAACAAAGAGACAAAGAGAGAGAGAGTGAGCAATCGCAAAACAAGGGATTTGTTTCGAGGTTCGAGCACACTTGCTCTACATCCCCGCCTTCGACACACGAAGGATTTCCACTATAATCGATCCACCGGATCACTCGGTGCCGCAACACCTACAACCTCTCGGACTCCCTAGTCCGTACACACCGCAAGCCCACCGGCTCGCCGAGGCCGCACCTCAAACAAAGAGTTCGCATCCGAACTGAAACACCGAGTCCCCACTAGGACCCGAAACAATGCGAACACACACGTCCACCTCCTCAAAGAGCAAAGATGAACTTTAGTGATCACAACTCTTGATCACCTAAAATCCTCTCACAATAAACTCCCTATAGGGTAGATATAGCAATGGATAGCTCAAGTATTGTGTGAGAAAACAAGGATGATAATGGTGGAGGAAAACTCAAGAAAATTCTCTTTTAAACACTCTTGATAAACTCTCATTTTGATTGGAAATATTTGCTCTAAAACAAGTGGAGAAACCTCTTAAAGAGTTGGGAAAACTGGTGAAAATCCACTTAAAAATCTTGTAGAAACAGCCCCCAAATGGCCCAATTTATAGGGCTCTAAAAACTAGCCGTTGGAGGCCTGACAGAACTGTCGGTCGACCGCCCGGTCGACCGGCACTGGTCATATTTCAGACCGTTGTGCCATCGGTCGACCGGTCGGTCGACCGAGGCCAGGATACAGAGAGCAAGTCTCTCTGTCCGGTCAACCGTCCGGTCGACCGGGGCCTTTCCAGAGAGCAGAGCTCCCTGGACGGTCGACCGGGTCGGTCGACCGGCCACCTGCCAGAATAGGCGTGCACGTCTGTACACGTCGGTCGACCGCCCAGTCGACCGACTTCAGAACTCGATCGACCGGTCGGTCAACCGCTGAAGCCTGGAAACAGAAATTCAGGGATTTAAAACTTGGTCTTTTTGATTGGAGTAAAATCCCATAAAATCACAGAAAATCTACAAAAATAGTTTTAACACTTTACATTGATAAACAAACATGCTTGCACAAAATCAAGGCATGTTACAAATGATTTGGACTATTTTTGTAAGTTGGAAATATTGGCTCAAATGAAAAAAGTATTTTCCAAAACTTAATTTTTCTAAAACTGTTTTTCCAAAACTTCTCCAAATACAAAAACAGATATTTAAACTTATTTGAAGCATAGAGTGTATAGATATGATCCACTACACAAACATGGTGAAATATCTATATTTTTGACATTAAGCTTTAAACTTGGTTTGGTTAAAACATGTATATAAGAAATACCCAAATCAAAATGATATTTGTAAAATAGAAAATCTTTTGTAAAAACAAAACAATCAAGAGTGTGTGTGTATATGTATACTTGAGCAATCCACCAACTATTCTATCCTTTACATTTTAACTAAAACAAAATCTTCTAAAACAAACCTAGACACAAGTTTCATCTTCTTGAAGTCTTCATTTGAAGCCTTCTCATCTTCTTGACTTGTCCAAACACGATCCAATGGCTCTTGGATCAAACCGTGCTAGCTCCAAAACTTGACTTTAAATCCTTTGTTGAAGCTATGCACCTACTAAGATCTTGATCATAAATCTGTCACTAATTAAACAGAAGATCATTAGTACTATAACTACATGAGTTGATCATCATCAAAACTAGAGTGATGGGCCTTCGGGCAACAATCCCCCTTTTTGATGATGATAAAACTCATGAAGTATATATGCATGGATTAAAGTAAAGCTCCAAAGAAGCTCCCCCTTAACTCATGCATAACAAACAAATAATAAATATGCAATGTATGCTCATAAACATGTATGCAAATCTAGGAGATAAACATGCCAATCAAGCATAAAACAAATCAAATTCTTTTTTCCTATTTTCAAAACAAAACATATATGCATAAACTCAATACTACTCCCCCTAAGCATGGGAAAACAAATACTTCTCCCCCTTAAGCAAGGAAAACATGCATATATCTCAAATACTTCTCCCCCTTTTTGTCAATCATCAACAAAGGGGTTAAAGTAAAAACAAAATCATCAATTTTCTCCCCTTTTTGTCATAAACATAGAATCAATAAAGGGGTAAACATAAATCAATAAAAGGTTATATGCGATATACATTCATGAAGAGGAAGACGGTAAAGTAACTTCCCTACACATATACATTACATGAAAGAGGGATGACAAGCCCTAATTCACACAACGTATAATATGTAATGCATAAGAAGAGATGTGAAGCTCCCCTACACACGTGTATCACATAGAGGAAGAGTTGTCAAGCTCCTCAATATACAATACACTCAACATGAATCTATATGTTAGAAGAGATGTTAAGCTCTCCTTGCATATAGGCAATACAAAGCAAAATTTTTGATTTTTCTTATAAAACAAAATTTTGAATTTTCTCAATAAAACAAATCTTGAGAATTTTCTTAAAATTTTTATTTTCTTATCATAAACAACTTTGTGCTTTAAACATGTAAAACAATTTTAACTCAAGCACAAATAACTCATATATATGTATGAAAAATGAGTATACCATTGAAATTGATACATACATATATAAGAAAACAAAATATGAGTTATACAAAAATAAAGTCAAATTGATACCAAATGAAATGATTTCAATGATACCAATTGAAATAATAATAGGATCATGTGTATATCTCATAAACATAGAAGAATAAATAACTAGTTAATTAATTTTTGAAAAACTAGTTAAAGATCCTTCAAAATAAATCATATGTTTTTCATGAAACATACTAAATACACAAAAATTTAAGCACTCATGGTCCATAAAGCTCAAAATAATCATGAAACAAAGTCATGAATAAACAAATAAGGTGTGAGTGTTCAAAAAATCATGTAACTAGCATTTTCATGAAAATAGTCAATGAAGCTCAAAATGATCAAAACAAATTATTCATTTTATTTTATCAAACAAAACATGAAGATTTATTTTTAATTAAAAACAAAACAAACTTCTAGGTATATGTATGATTTATCTAAATCTAACAATATGCATACATATCCCAAACATAAAAGAGTCTATTACAGGTTTTGCATGAAGGCAAGAGACTCACGGGTATACATGTATATTTATTAGATTTGAATAAAAATTACATATACATGAAGTAAATCATGAAAATAGGCAAAACAAGTATAAATGAAAGAATCATAAAACTAGCCTATATATGTGCACATAGTGGGTACAAATGAGCATGAAGTGCAAACTGTTGGCCCGAAGGCCCGTCACTCTAGTTTGATGATGATCAAACTCATATAGTTATAGTACTAATGATCTTGAGTTTAATTAGTGACAGATTATGATCAAGATCTTAGTAGGTGCATAGCTTCACAAAGGATTTAAAGTCAAGTTTTGGAGCTAGCACGGTTTGATTCAAGAGCTTGTACATCAAGACTACATCAAGTACTCAAGAGGAGTCTAGCTCTATGGATCGTGTTTGGACCAAGTCAAGAAGATGAAAGGCTTCAAGTGAAGACTTCAAGAAGATGAAGACTTGAGTCTAGGTTGTTTTTAGAAGATTCTCTTTTTAGATAAAATGTAAAGGATAGAGTAGTTTGGTAGATTGCTCAAGTACATATACACACACACACTCTTGTTTTACTTTGTTTTAGAAAAGAATTTTTACTTTGGAAAAAATACTGTTTGGATTTTAGTTTTCAAGTTTACATATCATTTATCCAAAATCATGTTTAGAGCTTAATGTCAAAAACATAGATATTTCACCATGTTTGTGCAGTGGATCATATCCATACACCCTATACTTCAAAGTTGTTTAAATATCTTGCTTTTCTATTTGGAGATGTTTTGGAAAAACATAGTTTGGAAAAATCAAGTTTGGAAAATACCGTTTTTATTTTGAGCCAAAATTTCCAAGTTACAAAAATAGTTCAAATTGTTTGTACATGTCTTGATTTTGTGCAAGCATGTTTGATTAATCAAAGTATTATATTGAACTTATTTTTCATGATTTTATGGGAGTTTTATTTCAAACAAAAAGACCAAGATTTTTATCCCAGTTTTCTGATCTGGCTTCAGCCGGTCGACCGGGCGGTCGACCGACGTGCACAGACGTGCACGCCAGTTCTGCAGGATGGCCGGCCGACTGACCCAGTCGACCGTCCAGAGAGCTCTGCTCTCTGGAAAGGCCCCGGCCGACCGAGCGGTCGTGATTAGACGGGAAAGGTATGTAAATGTGTTTGATGTATCCTTTCCTATCTCCGCTATAGCATAAGGCTATACCGAGTCGATTCTCAGGGAGAGCTAGCGATAGAAAGCGTTACGAATCGTAGTGAAGAAATGTAAACGAAGTGTCTTCTATGCTCAATAGAATAAAACAATCATCGAACAAGAAATGAAAGAATGGATGAATATGTTCATGATGGAAAGTGGAAAGAAATCAAGATCAAGATTGGATTTGTATTAACGCTAAAAAGAAAGAAACTTAAAGAAGCAAACCATGACTAGCTTACCTTACTACCTTACAAAGCTTACCAAACTCCGTGATAGTGAAGGCGTGCCTCATGTTGTCACTCCATCGGCGTAGGTTTCATCTTGCGTGTTGATCTAATTACTTTCTCATGTAGGATGAAGGGTGGTTTAAACCATCGGAGAAGAGAAGACCATCCAACTTGCAAGATGAAATAAAGCAATCACCCATGAGTTAGTGAAGATGGCAAGGCTAGTGGTTAGTTAGTACATGGTAGAAAAATTAGCTACAAGCCATAAGAAAAGAAAAACAAAGCATGAATAAATTGCAAGAAAGTAAAGAAAGCAAGTAAACTAGAACCAAGCTCAAGTAGAGGAAGGAGAATGGATGAATCCTTGTTGCTTCAAGTTGTCACACCTTGATTACACAAGCTCTCTCTCTCACAATCTCTCTCTTTACAAAGTATCTAGGGAAGAAGAAGAGGGATCTAAAGAACTAAAAACCTAAAGAGAAAACCTATGAAAATTACAACAACTAACAATTTCTCCTTCTTTCCATTCAGTTTTTGCTCGCAGGTCCAAATGTAGTATTTATAGGCCTCAGAAGAACTCTCCAGAAGACGAACAGGTGGCCAGAATCTGGGGCTCAACGGCCCTAGATTTGCGGCAAATTGGCGGGAAATCCCGGATTTTGCGGCATATATCTCAACCGTTGGCAACAACTTTCTGTTGTGAGTTGGTTGCGAGGTTGTTATCCACGTGGCCTTCTAGAATCTTGAGTTGTTACCGGGATCTCTCTGGATTCTGATTTCAAATTTGGTCTTAATCTTGGGCTTGGAATTAATCTCTTTAATTATTGCTAATTAAAGTGATTATTGGGCTTTTGTCTCTTTAAAGTATGGACCTGCAAAAATATAGAGAAGATGAGTAAAAATCATATTTTTATTGTAAAAATGCATGGAAAATAATGTGGTTAAAATATGCAAAAATGGATCACAATCCCACCCCCACACTTATTCTTTTGCTCGTCCCGAGCAAAACAAAGAAAAGAAAAAACTATACTACCAATTTTATTACACCACTTTCGCAGGTGGACGCGATTGCACTGAGCGCGTGCAACAAGCCGTTAAACCTCTAGGTTACCCTAGAGGAGGAGTGTTGTCTCCTGAGGGTTTTCAGCGGATTACACCCCAAAATCCATAAAGAAAGAAGACAAATGTTAGTGTTTTGAAAATTCATTTTGAAAAGAAGACATTGTTTTTGAACTATTTTTGCAAAAATATAAGTGATCTTAGGTCATAAGTCCACCTATAATCATTCTTCCTTAAACTTAGTCTCCATGCAAGATCTTGTCTTCAATTAGTAAGAATTCAAAATTGGATTGAATATTTTATCCTTCATAAAACCTAGATAGTATGCATACCGTGACAGTGAAGATTTCGGGATTTCAACTCTAACCATCAAGCCATTTATTTATATATATATATTTTTTCTTTTCTGCGTTTTTCTTCCTTCGTTTAGGCTTTTTAGTTTACCCTTGTAACGAGCCTTTAACCGATGACTCCCAACCAACGGTCTTAGGGCACCAGATGAGAAAACATCCCTCGGGTTTAAGGTCTCGAGTAAAAAAGGCCACAAAAAACTAAGGGGGATTATTCTTTTTGATCACCGTTAGGCGTGAATAAATATGCTTCTTGAGGCATAATTCTCCAGCTTAAATGAGTGATGTTTTTCACCGTTAGGCGTGAATAATCATGCTTCTTGAGGCACATTTATCCAGCTAATAGGTGATGTTTATTTATATATATATTTTTTCTTTATTTATTTTATGGCATTTTAGGTCTTGTTTCCATCCCAAGAAATGTGTAAGTGTGAAGTGAAGTGCATACTATCTAAGGCAAAAAATTCAAGATAGAAATATCTCACCAATTTTACTTACTTAGCCTATAATTTCAAAAACAAGATCTATTATTTCAACTAGGTTTAAGATGTCATAATTAAGGCTTTCTTAATTTCTAAGATACATCTTATATTTTCTTAAAAATAGATCAAAACTTTGTCTCTTATTTCAAAAAGTTTTTTTTTTAAAAAAAAAGTGTAAAAGAAAGAAATCTAAAAACTCTATGTTAGTAAACCCTCCCCCACACTTATTTCATGCATTGTCCTCAATGCATCATGATATATGTATGCATGAACAAAAATGAAGAGGGAAGGAAAAAAATTACCTTAAGGTGGTGGTTCCGGTGGTGGTCGGATTGGTTCACGAAACATGGCCCAATCCTTGTCTTTGGGTTTGAGGAACCCACCAAAAATATCATGAATATGACCCACTAAAAAGATAAATCCTTGAAAGAATTTTTATTAAGTACATGATCCATCTAATTTCCATTTTCCATAATAAATTTCAGAGTCAAATTTGTCAACTACCCTGTCCCAGAATGGTGTATGGAAATGACAGAACGGTTGACTTGGACTCAGGAAGGATAGGAACGAATACTGACTCAGAAAGGTGACCGCGAAGTCAAGTGAAGGTGTAGGAGTCAAAGTGAGTTCAGAAATTTGGTCCAAGTCAAGAAAATGAAGCTCAAGTCCACAATCATTTTCCAACAATGGGATGTGACCTACTATGGGTGATATCTCTTTACTTCCAATATTAAGAAATTCTAGCTCATCACCATACAATTCTTCGAAACTAAGTCAACATCTTCCGATAGAATTGTACAATCAGTTTCAGAAGTAAAGAGATAGTGAGAATCTAGGTCACATTCCATATGTAGTTCAATACATGAAGAACTTGCCAATTTGTCAATGGGACTTCAAAAGTATAGAATTGCCCAAGTTCAATATGATCCTCAAAGATGGGTGATTCAATTTCAAAATGAATTGGGAAGGATCCATGTAGGACTCCGGGAAAAGATTGAGGTCAGGTAAAGATACCGGAGTCATTATTGAATCAGGAAAAAAGAATTGAATCACTAAGTTGGAGTTCAAGATCATATTCCTCATGTAGTTCAATTCCACAAAAATGTGAACTGCCAATTTATCAATGGGACTTTCAAAAGTATGGAATTGGTCAAGTTCAGTATGATCATCAAAGATGATTGTGATTCAATTCACAATGGATAGGCACTGGATCCAAGACTGACTCGGGAAATGAAGTGAAATCATGTGAAGATACTGGAGTCATAATTGAATCAGGAAGAAAAATTGAATCATCAGGTGGAAGTTCAGGATCATAATCATGTTCATGGTCAATTTCAGGAAAAGGAAAACTTGCCAAAATGTCAATGGGGTCTGAAGTTTGGACAAGTTCAGATGAGTGTTCTGAAATTGAATCTAGATTTCCAAGACTACATGACTCTTTGGTTTTAACAGAGTGGCTAGTGACATTAGAAATGGATGAGAATGAAGAGTTGGATCATCAAATCTATGTCACGATTCTAGCTTTTGAGCATGAGTCATGTCTTCAAGCATCTTTCCATAATTGATGATTTCATTATTTTGATGAAAGATGAAGTGTTGTCTTGGAAGTGATGGTAAATTGTGAGTCCATCAGATTTTGTGAGTGTTGTTTGGACTCAAGCAAGAATTCCTACTTCCCCAAGCAGATGGTTGTTCATATAATAAGGTGGAACTGAGTAAGACTCTTGAAAATACTGTGGAATTGGAGGGGCAATGTTTCTTGAAGTTGTTGCTCGACCCTCTGTAAATGGCTTCTATAATCTTTAGTAACTCAGATTTTTCTTCAATTGGTGGTTCAGAAAAAGGAGTATATGAAGCGGAATCGGGAATTGAATACTGTGGACAAGGTGAATATGGTGGACAAGGCGTTTGAAAATTTGACTCGGGGTACGTGAATCCCCAATACTTGGTGAAGAGTTGAAATTATTATGGAAATCATAGTTATTAGATGGGGGGTATGGGTCATATTGATTCGGATAAGGCCAACCGGTGTTGTGGTTGGTGCGTATTGTAAAACACCGGGGGGATTATCCGAATATGGAGTCGTGTGAAATATGGATATTATTAGGATGGAAAGAATTGTTGAATGCCATATCACACAAAAAATCACAATCAAAAAGAAAAATCAAACAACAAACAAAAAAGAAGAGAAAAAAAAAACAAGCCAAAAGAAGGGTTGACCTAGACCTAGACGACTCCTAACTGATTAGACTGTCCCGGGAGGTTTAGTGTTAGACTTTGACTACAAGCTAATCAGCCAGGAAAGGTCAAGGTTGTTGGGAGGTTTTCCGTCAGAGACTGTTCCTTAATAAGTAACCACCAACCTTCGGGCTTTCGGCCCTCAATCCCTTTTCCTAGACACTGATTTTACAAGAGTCAATTTCCAACACTTTTCCCCCTTAGGATAATCTCCTAAATGAGTCCGAGATGTCCCTAGGGCCAACGTCTATTTTTTTATAAATTAGGTTGGGTTAGTGAGGTCGGATTGTGGTTTTCGGCTAAGGAAAGGGTATTGAACTCCCCACCTTATCTTATTTAAGGGTTATGCCTTAAAATTTGAATTGTGCAAGTGTACAAGAATATATAAACTAGAATTCACTCAAAGCATGAAAATCAAGCAAGAGATGATTCCTAGTCTACATGCAATGCAAACGTACCTTGCCTCCAGCACTCTTAACAGTAAAGTAAAGAAATTGAAAAGACACGTGCCTAATGATGCAAATGTCTAAACAATTTTTAACTTTTCAACCAATTTTTTACTGTTGATTTATTAGCAGTATAAGGTGAAGAATACAAGTATTAATTATTGCAACAGCTGAATTTTGCAAAGCTGGAGACCCTGCAGAAAGTTGTAAGTAGTCAACTCAGGTTGCCGCAATTCTGCGGCAAAAACCCAGAATTTGCGGCAAAACTGAGGGATCCTGGTGTCTGCTTTCGAGAGCAGAGGCCCAGGTCCACTTATATGTCACTGCAATGCAAAGTTTCTTGTTTCTTCAACCTGTAAACCTGCAACAGAGAAGAATATTGTTTAGTTCTTCACTTAAAGAAAATCCGTGCTCTCCCCAGCAACGGCGCCATTTTGATTAGACGGGAAAGGTGTATGTAAATGGTTTGATGTATCCTTTCCTATCTCCGCTATAGCATAAGGCGATACCGAGTCGATTCTCCGGAGGAGCTAGCGATAGAAGCGTTACGAATCGTAGTGAAGAATGTAAACGAAGTGTCTTCTATGCTCAATAGAATAAAACAATCATGAACAAGAAATGAAAGAATGGATGAATATGTTCATGATGGAAAGTGGAAAAGAAATCAAGATCAAGATTGGATTTGTATTAACGCTAAAAAGAAAAGGAAACTTAAAGAAGCAAACCATGACTAGCTTACCTTACTACTTACCAAAGCTTACCAAACTCCGTGATAGTGAAGGCGTGCCTCATGTTGTCACTCCATCGGCGTAGGTTTCGTCTTGTGTTGATCTAATTACTTTCTCATGTAGATGAAGGGTGGTTTAACCCATCG
>JAVJIF010017103.1:0-103928 GCA_038442645.1 Agave tequilana
ATAATATTCAAAAAAGCCTGTCATCTGCTAGTTGAGTTAGAACACTGTGCCCTCTGGGCTATTAAGCAGCTCAATTTTGATTTGAGTAAGGCCGGTGAGCTAAGGAGATTACAGATCACAGAATTAGAGGAGATACGGAATGAAGTCTATTAGAATGTTCGGATCACCAAAAGCAGGACTAAACTTTTTCATGATCAGATTATAAACCAGAAAAACTTTGCCCCAGGAGACAAGGTTCTGCTGTATAACTCTAGGCTTCATATTTTCGCGGGAAAGCTGAAGACTCGTTAGTGTGGACCGTTCATTGTGTGCACCGTTTTCTCACACGGTGCTGTGATTATTTTCGATCCTAAGAACAACACAGAATTCAAAGTGAATGGGTAAAGACTGAAGCCCTATTTGACTACTGAGCCTACATCACAGGTCGATAGTGTGCTGACTCTTTTTGCCCCGTCATACACCTAATTACAGCCATCCACACCGCAACTAAAATATATATATAAATAAAAAATAAAATAAAATATATATCTATATATATACTTATTGTTTATATGCTTAACTCTTCTATCTTTTTTGTTTTGACATTTCTTTCGCCTATTCGCACTTGGTCGACCCGAGTTGACGAGGGCAGTAACATCCTTTTTTCACCCTATTATTGCATTTGCATTTACATGATATTCATTGAGGACAATGCATTAAATAGGTGTGGGGGGGTGCTAACACTTTCACTTTTTCGTTTTCTTTTCACTTAAAAAAAAGTTTCTGAACGAAAAATGATTTTTATACTCTTTATAAAAATACCAAAAGATTGTAAGAATTAAGGAAATCTATTAAGGAATCTTTATTTTAGCCTAAATAAACTGAAACATTGGTTTGACTAAGAGTTAGGAGGGATAAGGAAAATAACTCATACCTTTATTTAGCCTTAGTAGAATATGCATAACCACACACACATGCTTGGGATTTAGAGACACAACTCTAAAAAAAAAAGCTGGATAATTGTGCCTCAAGAAGCATAATTACTCCGCCAAAAAATAAATATATAATATATAAGTAAAGCTTGATTTTGTAGCCTACTCTACTTGCATATTTGATCTGAGGGTGTTTTTTCACCTGGTGCCCTAAAACCATCTGGTTTGGGAGTTATCGGTTTGATATGTGTTACATGAGTAAAATAGAAAGTCTAATGAAACCAAGAATAAAAGATAAATATTAATAAACTTAAATGATATTTAAAGCTGAGTTGAAAAATTTCGAGCACATCACACTTACACATTATGCATATCTATCTAAAGCAAAATAACAGAATAAGTTAGAAGTACAAGATCCTTTCTAAATTTAAAGAAAAATCATAATTTCTTCTTTTATGAAGGCTAAAGTATAGGAGACTTATGAGGGTTGAACCTAATTCTTACATCATTCGGTCATTTTTACTTAAATGATGAAGTTCTTTTTCGTGACAGAGTTTTGCTCAAACTAAATATTTTTCTTCACTTACTAGATTTTGTGGGTGCAATCCGCTGAAAACCCTCAGGAGACAAAAGTCCTCCTCTAGCGGAAACCTAGAGGTTTAAAGGCTTGATGCACATACTCAGTGCAATCGCGTCACTTGCGAAAGTGGTGTACTAATTTTCTTATTTTTGTTTTGCTCGGACGAACAAAAAGATAAGTGTAGGGGTGTGATTAGTCTCTAATTTTGCATAATTTTCATCACATTCTCATATTTATTTAATATAAAATCTACTAATAAAGCTTTGCTTGCTTGATCCTAGGTCCATAGTGTGCAAATGAAGAAGAAGATCCTAAATCACCATTTAATGGTTAGTTAAAGGCCTACCAAGTAGCCATTGACTTTACAGAGGAGATTTTTGTAGCCCAGAGCATCAAATCCAGAAACCAGCAGATCCATCAGACAAGAGACAAATGGACGGTGCGCAGCAGAAAACCAGGAACGCACCGCCTTAGCAGGACCGCGTTTCTGCTGCCGTACGGGCGCGGCGCGCGCCCGGCTTTGGGCCAGGGGTTGTTGCCCTGGCTCCCTTTCCCGTGGTGCCTATAAATACCCCCCAGGGGTCTTCAGTTTGGGCAGATCTAGAGCTTTAGGATCTTTATGTTAGTTTGATTTTAGAGTTGTAGTTGTTGTTGTTCTTTTTCTTCTAGTTTTAGTATTAGCCATTAGAGTGAAAGAGAGAGTATGTAAAAGTTGTACTTGAAGGATGACAAGCTAATAAAAGTAACTACTTCTCTTTCTTCTTTCCATTACTTGTGCTTCCATTTGGTTTTAATTTCTTGTTGTAGTGTAACTCCCTCTCTTTACCTCTTCTCTTTTGTTGTTTCTTTTCTCAAGCATGTCTAACTGACTATTTCATTGCATGGCTAACTAACTACTAACCCACTAATCTCTAACAACTTGATTGATAACCAAATGAGTCAATAGTGTCAAACAAGCCTTGTGCAAACGAGAGCTATGACATCTTAAGATGAGGGCTCTAACTCTAACTTACCTACAAGTATTTACCTTCTTATATTTCATGCGTATTGGGTTTTTGATGACTTATGGGCTATGTACTTTACTTGTTGTTGTAAGTTAGAGATGTTTCCTTTTAACTTTGCTGATATCAATAGTGCACTCGATTCTTCCCTTATTCTCGCCTTCTATTAGATCTTGATAAGGAATGTCCGAGTTTTTGTCGTGTAAAGCGAAGTTATAGGAAGAACTTTCACTCGATTTTCACATGAATAGTACCATGCATAAGGGTTATGTTTGCCTATGATCCATCGTAAGGCTATATCTTTAAGAAGTTAGAGATTAGTGGGAGCAATTAGTAGAAAGTTAGCCATGCGTTTTTACCACTAAGAAATTCACTTTTACAAACCACCAAATCATTCTAAAACAATTCTTGAAACCAACTTGTTTTCATTTTCAAATTCTTTATTTAGAACAAAGAACGTTCTCTTTTCTTGAACAAAGAAGCCGCATCAACCTTTCATCGCTCTCCCTCCTTGTGGATACGATCCGTAGAGCACTTTGCTACTACGGAAGAATCGCAAAAGCAGTAGTTACATCGACCCACATTCTTTCACTTATTTTTGTGCTTGCTCTTTACCGATCAACATACTCAGTGCAATCGCGTCACTTGCGAAAGTGGTGTAATAATCTTCTTAGTTATTTTTTCTGGTTTGCTCGGGACGAGCAAAAGTTTATCAATAACTCAGGTTAGGCGATCTTAGTCCAACTCGAGTCACTATCCAACTGGCTGACCGTTCAGTGAAAGTTCCAAAAGGGGAGATTAACGATGTCCTTATCCGGGTCAAAGAGTTTATTTACCCCCATTGATTTCATAGTTCTAGAGACACAACCTGTGTCCAATCCTAGGGCTCAAACTCCTGTTACCCTAGGGCGACCATTCCTTGCTACTGCCAAAACCATCATCAATTGTAGGAATGGGTCCATGAGGTTGACCTTGGGGACATGACTAGAGAAGTCAATGTCTTCAACCTAGGAAATAATCCCGTGATGTTGAGGACCAAACATTTGAAGTCAGCTTATTGAGAACTTAACAAGTGAACATAGGGAAGAATTGGAACTAGAAACTGAGTGTGACTTCAGGTTAGAGTCTGATGACTTTAATCTTCATTAGGTTGTTGAGTCAGCTGTGAATTGGGCTTCGAACCCTATTTCACCAAATATGGAGCCAACAAATTTGACTAATCCTTCTAGTAAGCCTTTCTCTTCCTTAGAATTGAAAGCCTTACCTGCACATCTCAAGTACGTCTATCTACTCGAATAAGAGACCTTTCTTGTCATCATTGCCTCCCATTTAAATGATGGGAAGAAGAAGATCTTAAAGCAATTCTAAGAAAACATGGGAAGCCATTGGTTTGGACTATGATTAATATAAAGGATTGAATCCAACCATAATTCAACGTCGCATTCATCTCAATGAAGTTACAACACCTAAAGAGACCCACAGCGTAGGTTAAACCCTATAATGCAAGAGGTTGTCCATGCTGAAATGTGAAACTCTTAGACAATGGGAAAATCTATCCCATTTCTGATAGCCAATGGGTCAATCCTGTCCACGTGGTTTCAAAGAAATCAGGTTTCACCGTAATAGAAAATGAGAACAAAGAGTTGGTCCAAACTCGACTTCTCATGAAGATTCGAGTTTGCATTGACTATAGGAAGCTAATGCTGCAACTCGTAAGGACCATTTTTCACTTTCCTTCATTGATCAAATGCTTGAATGTTTGGCGGGCCACGAGTATTACTGTTTCTTGAACAGTTACTCGGGTTATAATCAGATTCCTAATGCTCCTGAGGACCAAGAAAAGACTACTTTCACATGTCCATTTGGGACATTTGCTTATCGTCGAATGCCTTTCGGCTTATGTAATGCCACAACAACGTTTCAACATTGCATGTTGAGTTTTTTTTCTGATATTGTAGAACGATTCTTAGAAATCTTCATGGATAATTTCTCCATTGATTAGTCTCTAATTTTGCATAATTTGTATCACATCTTCACATTGATTTCATATTAAATTTTGCTAATAAAGCTTTACTTGCTTGATTCTAGGTCCATGGTGTGCAATGAAGAAGAAGACCCTAAATCACCATTTAATTGGTGATTAAAAGTCTATAAAAGATAGCCATAGACCTAGAGAGCTAATTCTATCAAAACCAGGGGGCTGCAAACTAGAAACCAGGCACGGAGCTTGACAGGGGACAGACGAGACTGCGCGCGGCTCGAAGTGCCATGCGCGCGGCCCCAGTATAGCCGCGGCCGCGGCCGCGTTTTGGGCCAGGGCTGGTCCCCTGGCCCCCTGTTCCTATGATGCCTATAAATACCCCCTTGGGGTTCCAGAGTTAGAGATATACAGAGTTTAGGGTAGTTTTTCATTCTATTTTGTAGTTTAGTTTAGGTTAGGTTAGTTCTTCTTCTCCCTCTTGTATTTTTCATTTTGTAGATCTTGTAATAGGGGGAGAGAGAGAGAGGTTCATGCTTGGAATGCAAGAGTGCTTGTCTTAGAAGGTGACAATCTATGAAAGGTGCTCTCTTTACCTCTCTATGTTTTCTTCTCTCTAATCTCTTTTACATGTGTAGCTAGTCTTTTCTCTCATGGCAACTAACTACTAACCACCAACTAGTCTAAATTCTTATTTTGATAATCCACATGAATCTAATAGCCTCGATTTGGCCTTGCCTCTTTCAAGAGCCATTGATGGCTCATGATGATGGATTTAACTCTAACTTCCTAACCACTAACAATCTAACATTACTTTACTCCATGCTTACTTTTCTATTGTTTTGATGGTTTAAGTGTAGCTTGCACTTGTTTGTTGAGTTGGGTTGTGATGAGTTACATATGGGTCATGCTTTGAATAGCTCTTGAACTAAGGACTAGTGATGGCTAATGATACATGTGAGGCAACTATCACTAAGAGGTTAGCATGTTGGTGGAGTCATTAGTAGTTAGTAGCCATGGTTTTCTTTGTTTTTCACTTTGTTTTAGATATACCAAAAACCACAAATACCATTCTTTTCTATGTTTCCCACTTCCTGTTTTCACCGTACACTTCTCTTTTCATTCTTCTTCTCTTTTCTTTTCATTCTTAGAACTTTGAAGAACTTTTTAACAAACAAGTGAATCAACCGGTAAAGCTTCTATCGCCTCCCGTCCTTGTGGATTCGACTCGTTTTAGCCTCTATGCTATAACGGAAGTATCGAGGAAGCCAAAGCACACACACTTTAAATCTTGATTTCAAAACATACACTTTTTGTGCGCGATTTTCCCCCGATCAAATTTTGGCGCCGTTGCCGGGGATGGGAACGGTTTGATTTCACATTTTTGTTAACTTTTCTTCTTTGTTTTTTGGTGTGCAGGTTAAATTTTAGCATTGCAGAAGTCCACACTTGCTCAAGTGTGGTCGGGTAATTTCTTGTACATTCATATACTCTGCTGCTAAATTTTTTATTATTATTACCTGTACACTGTAAGTAATTTTAAGAACTAAAATACAGAAATTGGATGCTTTAAAACGGTTTAGACATTTGCATCTAGGCACATGTCAATTTTTATTCCAATATACTGTATTTTTATTCTTGTGTTGTTGTGATCTTGACGTAGGTGTACATATTGCATTGCATATAGTTAGGACAAACACTTCAGTGATTTACTCGCTTTTTTGTGTTCATCTTATCTATATTGCACACTTGCACAAATTGAACTTAAGGGAAAAATCCAATACAAGATAGGTGGGGAAGTCATACCCTCCCTTAGCCCAAAAATCACCTCCCCACTCACACAACCCAAGCCTAAATAAAAATTGCTAGACGTTGGCCCTAGGACATCTCAGACTCATTTAAGAGATTGACCTAAGGGGGAAGTTGTTAGAATTTGACTCTTACTAAATCGGTGTCTAAGGTTGGGGATTGAGAGGCGAAACCTCGAAGAACAGTGGTTTGTCATAATTAGGCCCGTTGCTCCGGCACGGATACCTCCCACTGATCTTGCCCCTACCTGGCCATTAACTCATGGTCAGCTTCCGACAATATAACCCCCCTGGACGGTCTAACCAGTTAGGAGTCGTCTAGGTCTAAGTCAACCCTAGCATAGGCTTGTTTTCTTTTTCTTTTTTTGTATTTGTTTGTTTGTTTGTTTGTTTGTTTTTCTTTTTTGTAAAGCGTGATATGGATTTTAATAACAACAATTCTTTCAATTATAATATGAATCCATATTTCACTCCGTCCTCATTTGACTCGGATAACTCCGACCCGGCTATATACAACATGAACCAACCATATATGCTGGGTTGGGATTATCCGAATCAATATAACCCGTACCCCCAATATTATGACCATAATTTTCAAAATAATTTCAACTCTTTATAGAGTTCATGGGGATTCACCTTCCCCGAGTCAAACTTTCAACCGCCTTGTCCACAATTTTCACAAAGTTCATTCCCCAATTTTGGTTCATATACTCCTTTTCCTGTTCCACCAACCGAAGAAAAATCTGATTTGGAAAGGAGTATAGAAGATTCCTTACAACAAATGCAAAATTTGCTTAATTCACAATCCTTCCCACATCAAACTCCACATACTCCTTTTCTAGAGAATCCAATTGAAGAAGAATCTAAGCTAGAAAAGCGTTTGGAAGTCTTTTGTGATAGAATGCAAAACATATTGGACTCCTCATCTCAACAAATTTTCAAGAGTCCTACTCATCTTTTCTAGTCCCACCTATCCAAAATGAACAACCATCAATACTGGACTTGAGTATGGAACCCTTGCGTGAGTCTAAGCAGCAATCGCAAAATCCGATGGACTCACAATTTCACCATAATTTCCAAAATCGACGTCCATACTCATATTATCAATCAATTGCCAAGTATGGAAGACATGATTCCAAATCCGAATTCTGTTACCCAACCTATCAGTAGGTTAGACTCAATTATGAGCGATTTGATCAATGAGAGCGAGGATAATCTTTCTTGTCAACCGTTGACCAATCCTTATATTCCTAACTCTACCGATTGGACCCAAGAATCATGTTCTTTTGAAAACCAAGATTCAATTTCAGAAGACACATTTGAACTTGACCAGTCTCCAAGTTATGAAAGTCGCCTGGATATTTTGGCAAGTTATCCCTTTCCTGAAATTGAAATTGAACCTGAATGTGGTACCGAACCTCATGTTAGTAATTTCATTTCACTTTTTGATTCAATAATGACCCCGGTATCCTTACCAGATTTTCTCTATTCCAGAGTTAACATTGAATCCTGTACCAATACACCGTGAAATGGAATCACCAATCTCTTATGATCACACTTCATTAATGGGGACAGTGTGTGAACATCAATTTTTGGTCTGGACCCTATTTTTGAACCAATTTCGACTTTCATTGTTGACTCTCGACTTGATCTGAGTCAACTTTCTGAGTTGGTATCGGTTTTTGTTCTTGCTCCATTTGAGGCCAAATCAATCATCTCTAAAAATCACACATCATTGTTGGACAAGACTGTTGAAGAAAATAACTCAGTAATTATTTTTGAAAATTGGACATTAGATGGGGATAAATTTTTCAATAAGACCATTCAATCCATCATTCTTTTCTGGGGTCATATTAGAAAGGTCCTTGGTGGGTTTCTAGATGATCCAAGATATCTTTATTGGGTCGCAACGCTTGGCCCAATCCGACCACCACCAGAGCCACCCCCTTGAGG
The DNA here is from genome assembly GCA_038442645.1 of Agave tequilana. Taxonomy (NCBI): domain Eukaryota; kingdom Viridiplantae; phylum Streptophyta; class Magnoliopsida; order Asparagales; family Asparagaceae; genus Agave; species Agave tequilana. Next base: position 8,232 of record JAVJIF010017103.1, read on the forward strand.
TAATCTTCCTTCCCTCTCCATTTGTTTCATGTCTATACACATTCACGCTGCATTAAGGACAATGCATGAGATAAGTGTGGGGGAGGGTTTACTAACATAGGTAGTTTTAAATTTTCTTTCTTTTACACTTCATTTTAAATTTCAAAAAAAATTTCTTTTACAAAACTTTTTTGAATTAAGAGAAATAGTTTTAATCCATTTTTAAGAAAATTAAGATTATCTTAGGAATTAGGAAGACCTAAAATTATTAAATTTTAAACTGAGTCAAAATAATAGATCTTGTTTAAATTTTAGGATAAGAAAGTAAAATTGAAAAGATAATTTGATCTTGAATTTTTTGCCTTAGATTTATGCACTCCATACTTACACAATTTTTGGGACTGAAACAAAGACTGAAAATGCCATAACAAATATATATTCAAAAAAAATAATAAATAAAAACCACTTATTGAAGTTGGGTAATTATGCCTCAGGAAGCATGATTATTCACACCTAAAACGGTGGACAAAAAAATAAATAATCCCCTTTAGTTTTGTGACCTTATTTACTCGAGTCCTTAAGTCCAAGAGATGTTTTCTCATCTGGTGCCCTAAGACCATCTGGTTTGGGAGTCACCGGCTAAAGGCTCACTACCCGGGTAAATAAGAAAGCCTAAGAAAACTAAGGGAAGGAAAAAAAAGAAAAATAATAATAATAATATATAATATAAAAAATGGCATGAAAGTTAGAGTCGATATCCCAAAATCTTCCACAAAGTGCATATTTTTTAAGAATTTTATGAAAGATCAAAGAGTCAATTCAATTTTAAATTCTTACATTTAATTTACAACAAGATTTTTTACATTTTGACTTAATTTAAGAAAGAACAATTTCTGGTTACCTATGATCTTGGATCACTTATATTTTCACAAAAATACTTCAACACTTTTCTCTATTTCAAAAATGCGTTTTCAAAATACTAACATTTGATTTCTTTCTTTATGGATTTTGTGGGTGTAATCCGCTGAAAACCCTCAGGAGACAAAACTCCTCCTCTAAGGAAACTTAGAGGTTTAACGGTTTATTGCACATGCTCAGTGCAATCGCGTCACCTGCGAAAGTGGTGTAATAATTCCTTAGTTTTTTCTTTTGCTCGGGACGAGCAAAAGATAAGTGTGGGGGTGTGATTAGTCTCTAATTTTGCATAATTTGTATCACATCTTCACATTAATTTCATATTAAATTTTGCTAATAAAGCTTTGCTTGCTTGATTCTAGGTCCATGGTGTGCAATGAAGAAGAAGACCCTAAATCACCACTTAATTGGTGATTAAAAGCCTATTAAAGATAGCCATTGACCTAAAGAGCTGATTCTATCAAAACCAGGGGCTGCAAACTAGAAACCGAGCACAGAGCCTGACAGGGACAGACGGGACCGCGCGCGGCTCGAAGCGCCGCCCGCGCGCGGCCCCAGTATGGCCGCGGCCGCGGCCTCCTCGTTTGGTCCAGGGCTTGTCCCCTGGCCCCCTGTTCCTCTGATGCCTATAAATACCCCCTTGGGGTTCCAGAGTTAGAGATATACAGAGTTTAGGGTAGTTTTTCATTCTATTTTGTAGTTTAGTTTAGGTTAGGTTAGTTCTTCTTCTCCTTCTTTGTATTTTTCATTTTGTAGATCTTGTAATAGGGAGAGAGAGTGGTTCATGCTTGGAATGCAAGAGTGCTTGTAATAGAAGGTGACAATCTATGAAAGGTGCTCTCTTTACCTCTCTATGTTTTTTTCTCTCTAATCTCTTTTACATGTGTAGCTAGTCTTTTATCTCATGGCAACTAACTACTAACCACCAACTAGTCTAAATTCTTATTTTGATAATCCACATGAATCTAATAGCCTCGATTTGGCCTTGCTCTTGCAAGAGTCATTGATGGCTCATGATGATGGATTTAACTCTAACTTCCTAACCACTAACAAGCTAATATTACTTTACTCCATGCTTACTTTTCTATAGTTTTGATGGTTTGAGTGTAGCTTGCACTTGTTTGTTGAGTTGGGTTGTGATGAGTTACATATGGGTCATACTTTGAATAGCTCTTGAGCCAAGGACTAGTGATGGCCAATGATACATGTGAGGCAACTATCACTAAGAGGTTAGCATGTTGGTGGAGTCATTAGTAGTTAGTAGCCATGGGTTTTCGTTGTTTTTCACTTTGTTTTAGATATACCAAAAGCAAAAATACCATTCTTTTCTATGTTTCCCACTTCCTTATTTTCACCGTACACTTCTCTTTTCATTCTTTCTTCTCTTTTCTTTTCATTCTTTAGAACTTTGAAGAACTTTTTAACAAACACGTGAATCAACCGGTAAAGCTTCTATCGCCTCCCATCCTTGTGGATTCGACTCGTTTTAGCCTCTATGCTATAACGGAAGTATCGAGGAAGCCAAAGCACACACACTTTAAATCTTAATTTCAAAACATACACTTTTTGTGTGGGTTTTCCCCCGATCATCCATCTACGGAGATTCGTTCACTCAATGTCTCCACCATTTAGAACTTGTCCTCCAACGTTGTGTTGAGAAAATCTAACACTGAACTGGGAGAAATGCCACTTCATAGTAAAACATGGAATTGTCTTGGGCCATGAATCTCCAAGAAAGGAATTGAAGTGGATAGAGCAAAATTAAGTTTATTGCAAAGCTTCCCATGCCCAAATGCGTGAAGGATATTAGATCCTTCTTAGGACACGCCAGTTTTTACCGAAGATTTATCAAGGATTTTAGCAAGATTGCTAGGCCCTTGACTAATCTGTTAGCTAAGGACGTGTCCTTCACTTTCAATGCTGAATGTATGAATTTTTGAGAGAAGTTTAAGAGAGAGCTTATTTCTGCACTAATCATATCTGCACCGGATTGGTCTAAGCCATTTGAAATCATGTGCGATGCTTCTGATTTTGCCATAGGCGTTACGCATTGATAACAAGCAGCACGTGATTACTACTCTAGTAAGACTCTCAACGATGCTCAATTGAACTACACTACTACTGAGAAGGAATTCTTGGCAGTAGTATTTGCCTTAGAGAAATTTCTTCCTTACCTACTAGGGTCCAAAACCACCATTTTCACTGATTATTCTGTTAGGTACCTCATGATGAAGAAGGATGCCAAAGCCTGATTCATTCGTTGGATCCTCTTTCTTCAAAAATTGATCTCGAGATTCGAGACAAGAAAGGCGTAGAAAATATCGTTGCTGACCATCTCTCACGAATCCCTAATCTTCATGCAACGAATTACCCATAAATGAGGATTTTCCTGATGAAAATCTCTTAGCTATCTTTAGGGAATCTTGGTTTGCTGATATAGTGAATTACTTAGTCACAAACCAGACTCCGTCTCATTGGTCCAAAAACGATATATACCGGTTCTTATCCCAAGTCCGGTATTTCTTTTAGGAGAAACCGTATCTTTATAAGTACTGTTCTGACCAAATTATTAGGAGATGCATTCTGATGAGGAGGTTAAGAGTGTTCTATCCTTTTGTCACGAACTTGCATGCAGTGGACACTTTGGTCCCCGCAAGACTGCTGAAAAAGTGCTACGAAGTGGGTTCTATTGGCCCACTTTGTTCAATGACGCTTATGATTTTGCAAGACGTGCCCTAGATGCCAGATAGTAGGAAGGATCTCAAAACGAGATATGATGCTCCTCAACCCAATTCTAAAAATAGAACTCTTTGATGTTTAGGGCATCGACTTTATGGGTCCATTTCCTAATTCATTTGGAAACCAATACATATTAGTTGCTGTGGACTATGTGTCCAAGTGGATAGAAGCCATTCCTAGTAGAACTAATGATAACAAAGTTGTCATAAAGTTTTTGAAAGAGAACATTTTCTCACGCTTCGAAATCCCTCGTGCTATCATCAGTGATAATGGTACTCACTTTTGCAATAGATCCTTTGAAGCTCTTATGCGAAAGTATGCCATAACTCACAAGTTGTCCACACCTATCATCCTCAAATAGTTGACAGGTTGAGGTTTCTAATAGACAAGTCAAGCTTATCTTGGAGAAGACTATGAACGAAAATCGGAAAGATTGGTCTACCAAACTTGTAGATGCCCTATGGGCCTACAAGACCGCTTTCAAGACGATTATAGGGATGTCTTCTTATAGGTTAGTCTATGGTAAAACTTGTCACCTATCGGTTGAGTTAGAGCACCAGGCCTTATGGGCAATCAAGCAGTTGAATTTCGACTTGACTAAGGCCCATGACCTTCAGAAATTACAAATTTCCGAAGTAGAGGAGTTAAGAAATGAGCCCTATGAAAATGCTTAGATCACTAAAGATAGAGTTAAGATTTTTCATGATAAACACATCATAAGAGAAACCTTTATCCCTGGACAAAAGTCTTACTCTATAATTCTTAGCTTCATCTTTTTCCAGGAAAATTAAAATCAAGATGAACTGGGCCATTCGTTGTAAAAATCGTATTTCCATACGGTGCTGTAGAGATCAGTAACACCAAGAATGGAAATGACTTTAAGGCAAATGGTCAACGCCCTAAAACTTTCTTAGAATCGGTGCCGGTAAATGAAACGATTATGGGTCTTTTTGACCCAGTGTATCAGTAACTTTCCTCTTTTCTATTTTATTTTATGCATTTATACATTTCTTTCATACATGGGGACAATGCATGAGATAAGTGTGGGGGAGGGCTCTACATGACTAATATAACTAAAAAAAAGAAAAAAAGAAAAAAAATTATATATATGAATAAAAACTTTTTGAAAGGTAAGAATAATATTGTGATATATTATTTGTAAGAAATTAAGTCAATTTTAAGGAATAGGAAAATCATAATTAGGATTTCTTATACTTAGTCAAAATAAGATAACTTGTTTGATTTTCAGGGTTAGGAGAAAATTGATGAAAGCAATTTAGTCTTGATCTTTACCTTGAAGAAATATGCACACTTTATACACTTACACACTTAGGGTTCAAAGACAAAAATTCTTATATCTTATAAAAAAAGAAAAAATATATATATATTCAAATCTAATTATTGATTAATTAGGTGCTTTGGCCTAAGCAAGCCTTTGTATTTATGCAAAAGATAATCAGATAAGTTTGAAAATATATATATATATAAATCCTCTGATTAAGCCGGGTATTTGTGCCTCATGAAGCATAAGTATTCAAGCCTAAAAGGGATACATTTTATAAATAAAAACCTTGGTTTCGTGGCCTTGTCTGCTCGAGTGTTTAAGTCCTTAGGGTGTTTTCTCACCTGGAGCCCTAAGACTGTCCAATTTAGGTGTCATCGACTTAAGGCTCGTTACATGGGCAGATTAGGAAGCCTAATGGAATTGAGGAATAAATATCACCAAAAATAAATATAAATAAGGCATAGGAGTTAATATTAAAGAACCCTTAGCCAAACTTCACGGTCACGATGGTGCATATGACTCAGGGTAAAGTAATAGACTAGATGAGAAATACAATTTAGCTCCTTACTTTGATTGATGACATGTTTTTGAATAGAGACTAAGTTTAGGAATGAAAAATCTGTTATTCCAATAACTTATAGATTACTTAAACTCTCACAAATATACTTCAAACATTTTCTCTTTTCAAAATGCTTTTCGAAAATACAAACTTTTTTCTCTTTCTTTATGGATTTTATGGGTGCAATCTATTAAAAATCCTCACGAGACAAAACTCATCCTCTAAGGGTAACTTAGAGGTTTAACGACTTGTTACACATGCTCAGTGCAATCGAGTGACCTGCGAAAGTGGTCTAATAATTGATTAGGATTAATTTTGATATTTTGCTCGAGGACGAGCAAAAGATAAGTGGGGGGTGTGATCGGTCACACATATTGCATACATATTGTCACATTACCATGCTTATTATCTAAATAAATCATATTAATAAGTCCTATTTTTCTTTATAAAATGCAGGCCCATTGCTAAAGGATAGGAAAGAGAAACGAGCCCAAAAGCCCATCAAATTCTGATTTAATTCAGAATAAATTTGAAATCAGGGAATCAGGGCAGATCTTGGCAAATCAGAGAGGTTGAGAATCGGTTGAAATGAATCTTCCCAAATCAAGCAGTTGAAGCCAACGATTAAAGGCTGTTTCGTCAAATCCTGGAGCAGAAACAGAAAAACCAGCAGGAGATAAAAGAGAATCACCAAACGAAGAAGCTCCTCCACCTAGTGTTAGCCACATTTCCGCCGCCGTTTAGTATTTGTGGGGGAGCGTTTGCTCCCCTATTTTCATACGTCCCCTCCGTTTGGTTTTTGCCTATAAATACAATATTTTTCAGAGAAAAAGGGACCGAAACATAGTTTTCATTTTTCTCTTTGTTTTTAAAGTTTAGCTCTTTTGTAAATAGTATAGAAGTTGTAATTTTATAAGTAGCTCAGTTCAAATACCAGTGAGAGACAGGAATTGAGTGATTGTATTCTGATGATTGAAGTGACATCAATAAAAGGATCAAGCTTTCTCTTCTTCCACTCCATTTCACGTTATGTCTTGCTTTATTTACTTGCATTATTTTTCGTCTTCCATGAGTAGCTAAATTAGTTTTATGGGCTCACTATTATTCCTCTCTCCGATCCCTCTTCTTTTTGAATGGTTTTTGACGAAAAGACCCAATGAATCATTTGCATGCCTAAACTAAGCCTTTCTTATTGAAAGTGTTCTTGAAGGCACATGAGAATGGGTTTGGATTTTTAAACTTCTACTTCTTTTAAAAACGTCTCTCGAACTTGTTTTTATCTCATACTTGAACTACTTGATGATTTAACATTCAATTCAAGACGATTTCTTAAAGAAAAGAGTTTACTTTTTCTAACTATCACATGTGCTTTGCTTAAAACTTCCTAAACTCAATCTTATATTTTTGCCTATGATCAAGTTGAGACACTAAGGATTTCAAGAGAAGAACACATCGTTGAGCAGTGAGATAGTGAGCCCAGATCTTCTTCGTATATTAAAAAAACAAATCACTTTTCAAAGCTTTTAAATCACCTTTTTCAAAACCTTTTCCAAATTTACAATTTTTCTTTTAATCATTTTCCTTCTCTCCAATCTCTTTTTCAACTTAAAATGAAAGACACAAATTTCATTCTTTGTTACTTAACAAAAATACCGAAAAGCTTTTATCACATTCCTCCTCGTGGACACGACCCGTTAGCTAAAGCTACACGGTAATTCTTATCTCTTTGAATTTGCAATCATACAGGTATGTGTATGCAGGTGGGGGTATGTATATAGTGTGTACGTATGTGTTTGTATATCATCGTGTGTGTTTGGTTGCGTGGTACAGCGTTTCGAATTCGTTTGGTGAGATCTGGACCCATTATAAGAGATTCAGAGGTGATGTTCGATATGGACCCGATACACTGGCAATTTAAGACCGATCTATGGGATGATCTGTATATCTGTACTGGTTCGTGCAGTGAAGACCAAACGACGATTCAATTCTGAAACTATATCATTTCATGTAAGTGTTTGTTCTTGTGTATTTATTGTTGTCGATATGCATTTACATATTACTCTTATCATTTCATGTGACTTTCTTTTATTTTTTGCCAGTTTGATTACTTGTATCACTTCTTGAGACATCAGTGATTTTTCACCTTATGTATCTAGTTGATATGAATACTTATTGGCGTCTTTCCCATGATGGTTGGTTGCCTCTACGGGTTTAAGACTAGTTGTGTTTTATCCTAGAATGTTACTCAATTTAATTTATTGATTTACTGAACTAGCTCGTGTTTGAGATCAAATAGCATATTGATCTATTTTTATGCTGGACTATCAGACATGGATTTTTATACCTCTTTAGAGTTTAAAGGTATCACAAACAATTGTTCAGAGGTAATCTTGATGTTAATATGTATATGGGCCTTGTATTTTAATGTTGAGACCTTGTAATTTGATATTGAGACATTAGACTTATACCACATCATGTGTAGTCGATTACCGTTTTCGGATTCAGAATTAGTTATGGTAGCCTGTTTAAGGGATTGATTTGTGGTAGATTGATTTGTAATTGAGGTTAGAAATTCATATTTTATGTGGAGTAATTATCAGACATGATGTTTCTTTAATTGTTGATTTTTCAGATAAGAATTTATTCTGAATATTGAGGATGGTTTAGTTATGATCTTACCTTATTAAAAGACTGGGTTCTTGATACTTTGATTGCTATGGGATTTAGAGTTGATCTGGGATTTACATTCCTTTTATTAGATCTTGATCAGTATATAGAGATTGACTTTGTTAGCTTATCACCAGGTATTATGTGTATATTTTACCTCTAATATCGATGATCTTAGTTTTGAATTATTGAAACAAGGACTTTCGGACTACCCTGATTATATTGATTGAGTACTGATGATCTTATCGACATTGGATATTGGATATAGAGATGATCGAGATGTAATATTGATCAAGGATATTGCACTCTTTAATCATGATCTTGATTATAGTTGGATAAATCAAGTTTTTGAGGATGTTTCATTCTTTATTTGTGATCTCGGTATTTATTGTTTTAGTCAATAGCGAGGATATCAGTAGACTTCTATTCATCATGGATTCCTAGTTATTGTTGTTATCCTGTTATAAAGATAGAATTATTGTGAGAGTAGTTTCATTGATATTGGTGATAATATATATATATATATATTAAGAGTTTGATAACAGTTATTATTTGATCTCAGTTATTGGTGATTAGAGGATTAGAACAGATTGATAGCGATGAGAGGACTGATTACTGATTCATTGAGATGTTAATTATTGTATCAGATACTTAGACTTTAATTTAATGTTTGATGTTCACAGTGATTGTTATTGAAACTATGAGTTGATGGATCAGTTACTGATATCTCTTTATTAGGGATGGATGAGATTTTGATGAGTTCTAGTTGAGACTGTCTATTGAGCAGTACCAAGATTATTACTAGTATTATTCATGTTACTGAAAGTTACTGGAAAAGTATTGTTTGACTGTAACACCTTATACAGTCCTATTGTTCATCGTATACACGGTTACTGTTATCGTTCACTGTTATTAATATTGTTCACTGTGTATATGATTACTGTTGACTGTTATACTGTACCGTTACTGTCATCGTATCATTCCTGTAATCGAAATAACATGAATATTGATTGATCTAAATAATAATAATATAATGGACTACTTACACTAGGATTGAGAAAATTGATGGAGGAGACGTCTGTATTTTGGGTAGACCTAGGATACAGATTGCGCAGCCGACTTACAATTCCACTGCGGGGTTCCGGGGGATGACTGATATCCCATCTGTTTATTGTTCCACAGTGTTACTGTGAGTTTTATTCCATAGTGATACTGTGAGTACTGTTACTGTTACTGACTACCTGGCGGCAGGGCCTAATTCAGCGCCAGGCATATGGGCCGTGGTCCCGGATATGTACGGGACCCACCTAAAACATGGACAATATCTCCAACTGATCAGTTTCAATAATTTAGGACCCTGATTGACACGTGTAGTAGGCGTAGTATGGTATGTGTCTATTATAAGTGGCAATTGGTGTTCGCTAACATAATTAATATTGATAAACTGTTATTATGTGCTATAATTGACTGTACTCACCTGACTGAACTCATATAAGTTATGATAGACATACGATTGTACACATGACCAGATTGTATACCATACTAATTACATATGCTAGATTACACATCTTGACATCAGTTATTGTTTACAGTTGTATTAGTTGTCTTTTATCTGTAGACTTATCCGTATTATTATTATTCAGCTATCTTTTATTTCAGCTTTAGACCTATTGTTATTTTGTATACACTATTTATATGCACGAGCACTTTTTGTTTTCTTATGCACTCATTAGGTTGCTTCTGACGACCCTAGATTTGCACATCCAGATCTTGGACATTTTATTCTTTGACAAGGTTTCGATGAGATTGGACATGTTGCAAGGAGCTAGAGTTTCTTTCTACCTATTCTGATGTTATTGTCTTTCTTTTCATTCATGTTGATTCTGTAGTTTTTCTGATTCTCTATACATTGCTATCAGTCGTTGTTTCTTTTCTATATTTATATGATATCATGTATGGGCATTTATATGTAGTATTGCAGTGATATCGATAGACTTTTTATAGCTTGTTCAGGTTACTTAGGCTTAGCGTATATGTGTGAGATATTTTCCTCGCGTCTATATGTCGCCGACTCTCATCGCGACTCTATTTTCACATATTTTGGGAAGCGGGGCGTGATAGGATTTTCTTAATAACAGAGCCTAGGTTTTCGATTTGCGATCTTGACCTTTGACTTTTGACATTCGCAAGATGACCTAGTTTATACCAGTAACTTGAAACAAGCTATAGTTACACTGCAATATACATATACTATCCATATTATGATATTTAGTCCACCTGTGAATTGACCGTCCTCCCTTTGGAATTCCATTTCTTGATCTTTTGATATCCATGATTCCAATACTTCCTTTAGACTGATCTGAATTTCATCTTGATTTCTATCCTTCTTTTGATTCTATTTCCCTGATCCTGTCACTTAGAATTGGTTACTCCTTTCTGAAGTCGGTAGCAGAAATTAGAGTAGCGCAGTGGAAGCGTGGTGGATCTATGATGCGCCGAGAAGTGACGTGAAAGTTTGTTTATCTTCCCCTTGATTTTGATTCTTTTACCATTCATTGCCCTATTGAAATTTCGGGGACGAAATTTTTTTAAGGGGGTAGGATGTAATATCCCTAGTTAGTAATACTATATTTTTATTTTCCTAAGTATTTATTTTTTTACTGGTTATTTTATTATTATTTGTTAACTTGATTTATAGTTATTATCATTATTAAATATACAAATTAATTTTAAGATAGTAAATGGGATTTTACATTATATATTATTACCATTATTTCTTATCAATATTTTTAGTTACTTATTACTATTATTTCTATTATTATTCTTATTCTAATTGCTATTATTATTTCATTATGATTATTATTATTATTTCTTATTAATATTATTAGAGATATTATTATTTATACTATTAATATTATTTTTGTTATTATTATGGTTATTGTTAATTATTATCATTAGTGGTTATTATACTACTGTTAATTTTGTCGTTGTTGTTATTTACTATTATTAATATTAGTTATTGTGATTATTTTTGTTATTGTTATTATTATTGTAAATTAATATTATTATTGTTTGGTAGTAATTATTATTAGTTAGGATTAATTATTATTATCTATTATTATATCATGTATCCTAAGTTTTGTCATTGATAATTAATTATTATTGATATTATTATTAATTACTATATTTAGTGTTAACTGTAATTATTATTTCATTATATTTATTAATTATTATTATAATTATTAGTGTTACATTATTATATTGATATATATATATACTGTGTTGTTATTATTATTATGGTTATGACTAATTACTTTTATTAATTTATGGTTAATTATTTTTGTGTTATTATTAATTATAATATTATTATGATTTGTATTTATTTATTATTATTTGTAGTATTTTTTCTTTCCCTTGATTCATACCCATATACCCATTACCCATTACCTTTTATCGATACCATTTACCTTCTTATTTCAATACCCGTTACCTAATATCCAATTACCCAACAACCCATTACCATCTAACCCTATATATAATATTCAACTAATCTAAAACTCTAACCTAATCTCCTATTTCTTCTCCTCATCAACAACTGCAGCCACACCTATTCCTTGCCGTGAGCACTGGCCGAACACCCAAGCTTACACTCGAGACTTCCCCCTGCATGGTGCGCCTGCTCATCCATCAGCGCCCTACGGCAACTCCCATCTCCCCTGCGCGCATAGCACAGCGACCAGGCCGCCTTGCATTCTCTAGCAGCATATGTCACCACTTCGGAAGGCCCGTACACCACCCGGAGTATCCACCTCGGCCAACCCCTTGGCCGCACCCTCCACCAGACCTCCAGCAGCACCAGATTACACTACAACCAGCGCCGAGCCTTGGTCGGGCCCCACCTTTCCCTCCCTAGCTCCTACATCTCCAAGCGCACAACCCCAGGCCCGTGCACCATCATCCACTAGCACAAGCTCCTCTTCATCATGGCCGCACCATCACATGGCAACCCTTTTGTCCTCTCTGTGGATCACCGTTGATCGCCGTCTGCGAGCGTGAACGTACCTGCATCCTTCCCGGCGAGATCCTCTAGCCGCAGACATCCTTCGCGGCCTCTCCCTCCATCGGAGCCTCCATCGACGCACTGTAAGTCACCCTAATGTGTGAGTCTTCCCTTCTCTTTATAATTTTGCATGCTATATATATATATATATATATATATATATATATATATATATATATATATGTATGTATGTATATGTATATATATATATATGTATGTATGTATGTAAATGTAAGTGCATTAATATGTGTAGGGGTAAACATGTAATAATGTGGAAGTGTGTTTATTTGTGTATGGATGTATGCGTGAGTGTGGTGTGGTATGCATGCATGTGTGTGTGTGTATTTATATTGGTATATATTAGTATTTGGGTGTTTGCATGTGTAAATATATGTGTGTGTATGTGTGTGTGTATATAGTATAGGTATGTGTATGGAGGTGGGGGTATGTATATAGTGTGTATGTGTTTGTATATCACCATGTGTGTTTGGTTGCGTAGTACAGCGTTTCGGATTCGTTTGGTGAGATCCGACCCGTTACGGGTGATTCGGATTGATCTTCATTATGAACCCGATACACTGGCGATTCAAACCGATCCATGAGATGATCTGTATATCAGTACCAGTTTGTGTAGTGAAGACCAGACGGCGATTTGGTTCCGTAACCGCGTCATTTCATGTGAGTATTTTTGTGTATTTACCATTATCGGTATACATTTAACTGTTACTCTTATAATTTCATGTGACTTTATGTTATATTTTGCCAGTTTGATTACTTGTATCACTTCTTGAGACATCTGTGATTGTTCACCTTAGTATCTAGTTGATATGAACACTTATTGGCATCATTTTATGTGATGGTTGGTTGCCTCTATGGGTTCAGGATTAGTTGTGTTTTATCCTAGACTGTTACTCAATTTAATTTATTGATTTATTGGACTAGCTCGTGTTTGAGATCAAATAGCATATTGATCTTTTTTTATGTTGGAACTATTAGACATGGATTTTATACCTCTTTAGAGTTTAGAGGTATCACCGACAATTGGTTAGAGGTAATTTTGACGTTAATATGTATATGGACCTTGTATTTTTATGTTGAGACCTTATAATTTGATATTGAGACATTAGACTTATACCACAGCATGTGTAGACGATTACAATTTTCAGATTCAGATCTAGTTATGATAGTCTGTCTATGAAATTGATCTTGAGGTTAATTGATTCATGATTGAGGTTAGAGATCCATATTTTATGTGGAGTAATTATCAGACATGATGTTCCTTTAATTGGTGATTTTCTAGATAAGAATTTAATATGAATATGAGGACGGTTTAGTTATGATCTTACCTTATTAAGAGATTGGGTTCTTGATACTTTGATTGTTATAGGGACTTAGAGTTGATCTGAGATTTACATTCTTTTTATTAGATCTTGATTAGTATATAAATGAGATTGACTATGTTAGATTATCATCAAGTATTGTGTGTATATTTTACCTCTGATATTAATGTGTAACATGATCTTAGTTTTGGATTATTAAAACAAGGACTTTCAGATTACCCTGATTATATTGATTGAGTACTGACCTTATCGACGTTGGATATTGAATATAGAGATGATCAAGATGTCATATTGATCGAGGATGTTGCATTCCTTAATCATGATCTTGATTACAGTTGGATAAATCTAGTTTTCGAGGATGTTTCATTCTTTATTTGTGATCTCGGTATTTATTGTTTTAGTCGATCGCGAGGATATCAGTAGACTGCTATTCGTGATAGATTCCTAGATATTGATGCTATCCGCTTATAGAGATAGAATTATTGTGAGAGTAGTTTCATTGATATCAGTGATAATATATAAAAATATTCAGAATTTGATAACAGTTATTATTTGATCTCAGCTATTGGTGATTAGAGGATTAGAACAAATTGGTAGCGATGAGAGGACTGATTACTATATTGGATACTTGGACTTGGATTCAATGTTTGATATTCACAGTGATTGTTATTGAGACTATGAGTTGATGGATCAGTTACTGATATCTCTTAAGTACGGATGAATGCGATTTTTATCAGTTCTAGTTGAGACTGTCTATTGACCAGTATCAGGATTGTCACTAGTATTATTCATGTTACTAAAAGTTACTGGGAAAGTATTGTTTAACTATAACACCCTATACAGTCCTATTGTTCATCGTATACATGATTACTTTTACCATTCACTGTTACTGATATTTTTCACCATGTATACGATAATTGTTGACTGTTATACTGTACCGTTACTGTCACTATATCGTCCCAGTAATCAAAATAGCATGAATATTGATTGATCCAAATAATAAAAATATAATGGACACTTACACTGGGATTGGGAAAATTGGTAGAGGAGACAACGTCTCTATTTTGGGTGGAGCTAGGATACAGGTTGCGTAGTCGACTTACGATTCCACTGCAGAGTTTCGGGGGATGACTGACATCCCATCTGTTTATTGTTCTATAGTATTACTGTGAGTATTATTCCACAGTAAGACTGTGAGTATTGTTACTGTTATTGACTACCTGGTAGTAGGGCCTGGTTCAGCACCAGGCATCTGGGTCCTGGTCCCGGGTATGTACGGAACCCACCTAAAACATAGACAATGTATCCAACTGATTAATTTCAATAATTTAGGACCCTAATTGACAGGTGTAGTAAGCTTAGTATGGTATGCGTCTATTACAAGTGACAATTGGTGTTCGCTGACATAATTAATATTGATAAACTGTTATTATGTACTATAATTAACTGTACTCACCAGACTGACCTCATATAAATTATGAAAGACATACAATTGTACACATTACCAGATTATATACCAGACTAGTGACAAATGCTAGGTTACACATCTTGACATCAGTTGTTATTTACACTTATATTGTTGTCTTTATCTACAGACTTATCCGTGTTATTGTTATTTAGCCATCTTTTATTTTCAGCTTTAGACCTATTGTTATTTTGTATACACTATTTATATGCACGAGCACTTTTTCTTTTCTTATGCACTCATCAGGTCGCTTCTGACGACCCTGAATTTGTACGTCCAGATCTTGGACATTTTATTCTTTGACCAGGTTTTGATGAGACTGGACAAGTTGTAAAGAGCTAGAGTTTCTTTCTACCTATTTTGGCATTATTGTCTTCCTTTTCATTCTTTGTTGATTCTATAGTTTTCCTGATTCTCTATACATTGCTATCAGCCGTTGTTCCTTTTCTGTATTCATGTGATATTATGTGTGAGCATTCATATGTAGTATTGCAGTGATATCGATAGACTTTTTATAGCTTATTCAGGTTACTTAGGCTTAGCGTATATGCGTGGGATATTTTCTCGCGTATATACGCCGTCGACTCTCATCGCGACTCCGTTTTCACATATTTTGGGAAGCGGGACGTGACGAGTACGTTTATCGAATTGAAAGTACAAGTCTTAATTTAAATAAATATTTATAATTTTCAATGTTAATTTTGTCTAATAACTATTATATCGTGACAGGATATGGATAAAGAAAAATAGGTGGCACCCCTAGACTCAGGGAGCGACCACACATTCTATTTAGTCAACCAGTCGCTGCAGCCTACGTCAGAAAGTGATAGCAGTCTGACAGCAGTGGAAGCATTCAAGAGGGTCATGGGAGATGGAAACATGGTCATCGTTCCGTCGATATAGATGTATTTGAAATGGAGCTTATGCCCATAATCCTCGAACATAATGACCTCAAGAGATTCATTGTCCGAATGGAGATTAGCGCTCTATGCATTTATGTCTATATGAAGTGAGTCATAAATTATTCATTTTTAGGAAATAAATAATACTTATTTTATATTCATTAATCTTGGTAATTTTTAAAAAATTTTAGATCTATATAATTTGTTAGTGGATGCAAGCTTTAACCACTTGTATGACTTTATTTGTCCATATCATATCGCACATGACTTTACCATGAAGATGATACACAACAAGGCTAAATATGTCGCATCTGCAATGTTAAGAGGTAGACCGACCCGACAGTTGTATCTTGCGCCATACAATAGGGGTAAGTAGTAATCTTTTATAAATAAAGTTTGATTGTTATTTAATTTAATTTCTCATATAGGAATTTATCTTACTGTTCACGGGACGTTATGCGTGATTGACCCATCGCTCGATATTGTATATTGGTTGGACTCCTTGGGGGCAATATCTGAAAATCAATTAAGAAACTAATTGACTTGTGAGTGTTTAAACCAATTAAAAAATTTTCATAATATAATAAATATTATTAATACTCAAGTTTAATTTTGAATTTTATGAACAGGGCTCTCACCATATATGTGAGTCAAACCAATCCAACCCGATAGAGTAAACCTGCTTCATGGAGGAAGATTCAGGTAATTCTATGGAATCGATGATAGAACTTTAAGTTTTTACTTTTCCATTTACAAAAATATTTCTTTTCTTGTAATGTCTCCATCAACTCGATTCTATCCAATGTGGATATTGTGCTATAAGATTTATGAGTGAAATCATTGTTGGCCCAGAGGCCTTCCACTCTAGTTTTACTGATGATTAACTCATATAGTTATGTTTACTAATAATCTTGTGATTTTAGTTTCAGATCTTTAATCAAGATGTTAGTAGGTGTTGCTTCAACAAGATGAGTTTTTGAAGCATTCCATGGTGATTCCAGAGCCCGAGCATCAAGATCATACATAGCCTTGCTCGTTGGATCACGAAGTTTTGGACTGAGTCGACTTGAAGATGAAGATCGTCAAGAAGACTTAGGTATCATAGAGTTTAGTGTGTTTAGATCCATATGTAAAGCTTAGAATAGTTGATATGCTCAAGTGCACAATACACACACGTTTGATGTTTTGGATTTGGTTTTCATGAATAGTTTGATCAAAACAAGTTTACATGGTTTATATGTATAGTAGATGTATTCTAGTTATACATGCATGCTTAGACTTCTTAAACAAACTTATTTTGACTTTCCTATTCATGTATTGAAAAATCAAAGTTTGATAAAATACAAGTTTGGTTTTTAGTAAAAATGTTAAGACACAAAAATAGTTCATATTTATTGATATTTGAGCTAAACTTTTTATCACATGTTATGTATCAATGCAAAATGATAAACTAATTTGGGGATTTTATAAGACTTAAAAGAATTTTTAACATGTTTTCTGACACAGTTTCTGACCCAGAACTATGCTGACAGCCCATTCCGGTCGACCGGGCGGTCGACCGACGTGCACAGACCTGTGCACGTCTGCTGGTACAATGGGCCGGTCGACCGGGCGTCGACCGGACCAGAGAGCGTTGCTCTCTGTATCTGGCGGTCGGCCGGCCGGTCGACCGGAGCAGAGAAGTCTGCTCTCTGTATCTGGGCGGTCGGCCGGGCGGTCGACCGGGATGGTCCAACGGTCATATTTATGACCGTTGACGGTCGACCGGGCCGGTCGACCGCAAGCCTGTCAGGCTGACAGCTCAGCCTAACGGCTAGTTTTCTAATGGGGCTATAAAAACCCCATCTCTTGAGATGTTTTGACAAGACTTTTGAAAAGAAAAATACCAGAGTTTGTTGTTGTTTAAACAAGTTTTTAAAAAGTTTAAGTGCCAAAAAGATTTCATCTTTATTGTTTTTCAAGGGTTTTGGAAATTCAAAGAAAACTAGGTTTTTGGGATATTGTTTTGGTTTGTCATTTCTATTATCTATAAGAGATTTTCCAAGTAGTTTTTCTTTGTTATTTGTTTTCCAAAAACACCTTGATTCCACACTTGAGCTATATCTTCTATCCTAATCTATTAGGATCTTTGTTTTGTGGAAAAGAGAGATTGTTTGAGGTTGTTATAGCCTCCAAGTTGTAAACACCCTTGCTTTTGTTGTATCCCTCTTTGGTAGAGGTAGATCGGGTGATTGGTTTGCTACCTCTTTGGTAGAGCTTGAGGATTGTGGTTTGCTCCCTCTAGTGAGAGGTGGAGCTGTGGTGTTTGGATCCCTCTTCGGTAGAGGTGATTGTGTTTGTTTTTTGCTACGGGCCTTTCCCTCTTCGGTAGAGGTGGATTGTGGTTGTATTGCCTCGGTGGCATTGTAAGGTTGAGAGGAGTTCGGTACTCCTATAGTGGATTAGAAATCCTTCTCGGTGAAGGCGGGGACGTAGAGCTAGGGGCTCGAACCTCGAAACATATCTTTATGTTTGCGTTGATCCATTGTCTCTTTAACTCTCTCTTTACATTTGTGCATTGCATCTTTCATATCATATCATATGTGTATGTTTGATTTGTCCTGCATATATTCATATTGCCTATTCATACTATATGCTTGGTTGTTTGTGTGTGCCTCACTTGTACTTAACCACAAGAGCTTCATATAGCACCTCAACCCATATCTAGGAGAATCAAGAGGAGTTAGTCTAGAGCCCTTCACGGGAAATTCGGCTACACTTGTGTGTTGTACTAAGTGTGTTGCAAATTAGTTTTAAGCTTCCGCATTTAGCGCATTTAGTTTATAGATTAGCCATATCACCTATTCACCCCCCCCTCTAGGTGATTTCAATTGGTATCAGAGCCAACGCTCCTGATACTTAGGCTTAACATCTTAGGAGTGAGATCCTTGTTTGCTAATCTTGTTTGCATTTGCTTGTTTGCACATATATAGTTTATACCATGGACTTTGTTTGACCCTTCCAACATTCTTATTTGGAAGTATAGGATGTCCATGTACCTAAAAACCCTAGGCTTCCATGTTTTCCTTGCCGCCACCAAGAGATGTTATCTTGGTGACCGCAATCATATAGGGGCCAATGCACTAGCCCTTGAGGCTATTAGAAGCACGCTTTCAAAAGATTATCTTATGCATGTTTCTAACTTTGATTCCGCCTTTGCAGTATGGAATTTGTTGACAACCACCACCACCTCCAAGCTTCAGATGCCTATCCAACAAGAAGAGGAGACTAGTGGAGAATCCGATTCACAATGCTTCATGGTCCAAGGGAATGACTCCCTTGAGGTACAATCGGAAACTCAACTAAATAGTGATGATGCTAGTTCTTCATGTGATGATTTTGTTGATGCTCATGCCTTAAATGAAGAACTTTCTAATGTTCGTGAAAAACTAATAGAAAAATATAAAGTTTTAAAAAGAAGACCATTTCTTTAAATAAAGAAAATGAAAAATTGTCTTCTAAACTTGACAAGGTTTTGCAAGAGAAGGTTGAGGTCTATAATGAAAGGGATTCATTGAGATCTCAACTAGACCTTGCTCTAAAAGAAAATGAGTCTTTAAAATCTAAAAATGATTGTAATGTTATTGTAAAGAAAAATGAAAAATTATCTTCAAAACTTGATTTTGTTGTAAAAGAAAATAATTCTTTGAAAATTAAAATTGATTCTATTTCAAAAGATTTAGAAATTTGTTTAAAGAAAAATGAATTTTTACAAAATAAGATTGATGCACATGTTTGCCATGCTAGGGTAGTATCACACACTTCACCTATTGCATGTTCCACTTCTTCTTTGATTGAAAATGATATAAATTTAATTAAGAAGAAAATGGATTGTTTGGGCTCCACTATGAGCCAATGTGCCATGAACCATACACGCTTGGAATCCTTGGTTCGAAAGAAACAAGTTCCATCTATTATGCATGCACACCATACACGGGATACACATGCTCCTCACGGACACCATCACACTATGTATGCTCATGTGTACACATGTACACATTGTGGACGTAAGGGCCACCTTGCTAAATTTTTCTATGATAGAATACATGTCTCTAATTTAGCAAGTAAGTTTGTTTGGGTTAGAGAAGGGACTAACCCCCATGGACCCAATAAGATATGGGTACCAAAGACCACCCCTCGTGTATTTGATGTAGGTGTTGGCTCTCACATGACGTGAGAGTAGCCGTACCTTAGAGTGGATGCGTTCCGTGCCCTAAAGATTACTTATTGGATGCATCACTTTCAAGGGATGTTTGGTGGAGATGACCACCATGTTTTGGAGACAAGGAGAGTTGCCTTCTAGGTTTTGGTAACAATTCCTAACTCCTATTTATTGTTTACATGATTTTCATATTCCATTGTTTATAGCATGTTTTATTGTTTAGTGATCATCATGTAAATATCATGTTCATTAGACCATTGACATACATGTATAGTATTTGAGACACCCATGTTTAATATGGACTATTATTTTGTGTTCTCACCATAGTTTAGCTATCATCTACATCATGAATCTAATAACATGTGGATTTATATAATAATCATGTTTATGTTTATCATGTTGATTTTTATCCCGTTTTTATGCTTCATGTTTTGAATATATGTTTAGATGTTAGTTTTCATTAAGACTAGGTATATACTTGTACATATAGTGGACAACAAATAAATTTATATATGTTTGTGCTTGATTGCTTATTTGTTCCTATTAGATGTGCTAGTATAGTCTAGTTTTGATGATTCATGCATTTTAAACTTGTATTCCTATTTTTAGATTTGTTTTATAATTGTATGTTTAAACTTCATGTATATGTCTATTTTATCCAAACTATTCTTATACATATACATCCTTTTTGAGCCACATGCTTCATGCATATATCTTTGTGGACTCGTTGTGTTTTGCATATGTATGTATATTTTAGTTTGTATTAGACATACATATACCTTAAAGATTAAATAGTTTGAATGATTTTCATGTTTTCATATCTTAAGGAATATTGAGCTTAATTGCCATTTTCATGATTATGATCTTCACATTTTATTTGTACACTCACATTTATTGTTTACTCATGTTTTATTTTCATGAGTCAAATTTATGCTAAATTGGATTAGAGTGTTGACTATCATGTGGATTTCATGTTTTATGAAAAACTATTTTGTTTTACTCCTTGCTTGAAGGATTTCGTACTAGTTAACAAGTTTTTTCATTTTGACTAGTTCGTATTCTTCATTTTTGTAGTGTTTTTCAAACAAACTATACTTTCAAATCTATTTTTGAAACCCCTACCATCTACGGGCGGTTGGATGGGAGATCATGTTCATGTATGCTTTAAAATGAAAATCATTTAAAACTTGAACCATGATTGGGTGGTAGATAATATGAGATATACACTTGATCTTATTGTTGTTTCAATTGGTATCATTGGATTCTTTCAATTGGTATCAATATTGATATTTTTGTATACTCATATATTTTCATATGTATGCTTGTACTTCAAAGAATATCAATTTCAATTGGTATTAATTTTTCATACATATAAGTTTTGTTTATGCTAAGCTTGAGCCTTAACCTTGTTTCAATTGATTTAGTTTTCAATTGGTATTCTTAAACTAGCTTATGCATATGTTTAGTCTGTTTTTCATAAAGGGGGAGAAAATTTCGATTTTCATATTTCAATGGTATTTGATTTTCACTCCCAAAACTTTATGAATGAATATTGAATTTCAATTGGTATCATTTGCTTTTAAAAGAATAATAATTTCAATTGATATCAAGATTTATGTTTAGGAACTCAAGATTTATGTTAATTTCAATTGGTATCTCAAAATTTTGTTTAAAGTAAAATATTCAAAATTTTTGATTTATATTGCCTATATGCAAGGAGAGCTTAACATCTCTTCTACATATAGATTCATGTTGAGTGTATCTTGTATTGAGGGGCTTGACATCCTTTCTTTATGTGATACACGTGTATAGGGGGAGCTTCACATCTCCTCTTATGCATTACATAATATGTGTTATGTGAATTGGGGCTTGTCATCCCTTCTTCATGTAATGCATATGTGTAGGGAAGTTACTTTACCGTCTTCCTCTTCATGAATGTATATTGCATATACCATTTATTGATTGTTTTTATGTTCACTTTCAATTGGTGTCAAGATGCTATCTTTGACACATATTTAAATTGATATCTTAATTGATTGTAACCCCTTATTGATATTTATTTGTTTTATACGAAAAGGGGAGAACATTGTTTTTATTGTTTTTGACCCTTTTGTTGATTCTTTGTTTCAAACAAAAAGGGGGAGAAAATTTATTGTTTTGCTTTTGCTTTTACCCATTATTGATGATTGACAAAAAGGGGGAGAAAGATTTTGAGTTTTATATGAGTTTTATATGCATAATTATGTTTTTGCATATATTAAGTTTAATTGTTTATTAAGTTTAATTGGTATCTAGAGCATGTCTTGAAAATTTCATTGGTATCTAGAACCTTTTATTGTTTTATACATATCTATGCATGTTTCATGTTTCATATTCATTGCATATTTGTGTTTATTTATTTATGCATGAGTTAAGGGGAGCTTCTTTGAAGCTTAACTTTAATCCATGCATATATAACTCCATGAGTTTTGTCATCATCAAAAAGGGGAGATTGTTGGCCCAGAGGCCTTCCACTCTAGTTTTGATGATGATTAACTCATGTAGTTATGTTTACTAATAATCTTGTGATTTTAGTTTCAGATCTTTAATCAAGATGTTAGTAGGTGATTGCTTCAACAAGATGAGTTTTTGAAGCATTCCATGGTGATTCCAGAGCTCGAGCATCAAGATCATACATAGCTGATTGATGCAAAACCTGCACACAAAATAAAGAATTTAGATTTAAGAATGAAGATGTGCAAGTGCTCAATTCTTACCGCTATAGCAAGTGGCTATGCGGGTCGTGATCCACAAGGAGGGTTTTGCGATAGAAGCGTTTACGTTCTTTATTGAAATCGTTATGAAAACAAAACGAAGATTCTTCTTTGTTTGAAGTTAAGAAAATGAAAAAGAGTTAATAGTTAAAGTAAGAAGAAAGTGGAGAAAAATCAGAAAGTGACTATGTACAAATGAATTGGGAAAAAGAGTGAAAACGATTTGGAAGAAGTGGTGAAAGAAATCGTGTTGGTGATAAAAGAAAAGAAAGAAAGAAAAGTGAAGAAGATTTACTTAGTTTGATTTATGACTTACTTGGAAACCTTTGCATATTCTACCTTTATTTAGGAGGCGTTCAACGCATAGATCATAAGCCCGAGCTCAGTCCCTGTTCGCATTATATCATCAAGTCTCGCACAAGCATGAAGTGATACGTCTTGAGGAGGAGAACGTCTTCATGAACTATCGTTGGCACTCACATAACATCGTTATACTCGTGCTTTGGAATTCACTTGTAAACTCATCAAAAACAAACAGAGGTAAAGTAGAAAGAGGAAAAGAAAAAGAAAAGTAAAGTAAAGCAGAACATAAAAACAAAGCATTTACCTTTATTACTTACTGAAACAATGGAAGAAAGGAGGAGGGTACATCGGTGTCACTCTCAACATCAGCCTCTCTCTCTTACTTACATGAATCATCATCTAACCTAAGCCTACATACAAGTTACATGAAAAGAAAAGAAAAACCTAAACTAAGAAATGGAAAACTTGGCTAATTCCTATCTCTACATGGTTGTCCCATTTTCAGCGCACAAATTGGCTTTTTATAGGCAAAACCCTAACCAAACGGATCCCGGGGAGATCGGGGGAGCAAACGCTCCCCCTAACTTCCCAACCTTGCCGCGAAACGCGGATTAGGCCACGTTTTCACGGCCAGGGTGTGGCCAGGTGGCCACACCCTGTTGGTGGGTTGCCCTGGTTTAGCCCTCTGACTTTATCTGGAGTTGGTTTTTCAGTTTGAGTCCCGGATTCTGACGAAATGGCCTTGGATTCTTGGCTTTAACCGATCGATTCTAAGAGGATTGTTCTCAACCGGTTTTTAACCTCTTGATTTTGCTCTGATTTACTTAGTGCGAATTAATTCTGATTTAATTCAGAATTTGGTGGGCTTTGGGCTCATTTCTCTTCATCTCCTTAAAGATTGGGCCTGCAAATAAATTAAACAATTAATTAGGACAATGCAGGCTTTTATTCTATAATAAGTATGGAAATATGATACTAAATATGCAACATTAGTGACCAATCACACCCCCATACCTATCTTTTGCTCGTCCTCAAGCAAAACAACTAAACTATACTAAGGATTATTAGACCACTTTCGCAGGTCGCGCGATTGCACTGAGCATGTGCAACAAGCCGTTAAACCTCTAGGTTTCCCCTAGAGGACGAGTTTTGTCTCGTGAGGGTTTTCAGCGGATTGCACCCACAAAATCCATAAAGAAAGGGAAATAAAGAGTTAGTATTTTCGAAAAGCATTTTGAAAGGAAAAATATTTGAAATATAATTGTAAGATCTAAGCAATCTATAAGTTATAGGAAAACTGAATTTTTCGTTCCTAAACTTAGTCTCTATTCAAAAATTTGTTATCAATTAAAGTAAGGAGTCATATTGTACTTCTCATCTAGTCTATTACTTTACCCTAAGTCATATGCACTTGTGACTGTGAAAATTTTTGACTAAGGGTTCATTAACTCTAACTCTTATGCCTTATTTATTTATATATATATATATTTTTGGTGGTATTATTCCTTAGTTTAGGCTTTCTAATCTGCCCATGTAACGAACCTTTAATCGATGACTCCCAAACCAAACGGTCTTAGGGCACCGGGTGAGAAGACACCCCTAGGACTTAAGGACTCGAGCAAACAAGGCCACAAAACTAAGGATTTTATTATATGAACCTCTTTTAGGCGTGAATACTTATGCTTTATTAGGCACAAATACCCAGCTTAATCAGAGGATTTTATATATATTTTTCTTTTCAAACTTATCTAATCATCTTTCGCATAAATACTAAGGCTTGCTTAGGCCAAAGCACCTAGCTAATCAATAATTAGATTTGTTTATCTTTTTTTTTATAAGGCATAAGAATCTTTGTTTTTGAACCCTAAGTGTGTAAGTGTATGAAGCGTGCATATTTCATCAAGGTAAAGATCAAGACTAAATTACTTTGACAAATTATCTTCCTAACCCTAAAAATCAAACAAATAATCTTATTTTGACCAAGTATAAGAAATCCTAATTTGGATTTTCCTATTCCTTAAAATTAACTTAATTTCTTACAAAAAATATGTCAAAATATTGTTTCCATTTTCAAAAAGTTTTTAAAAGTAAAGAAAAATGTTAATAATTTTTTTTTTAAACAAAAAGAAAAAGTTATGTTAGACCCTCCCCCACGCCTATCTCATGCATTGTCCTCAATGTATGAATTAATGCATATATGCATGAAAAAGAAGAAAGGGAAGGAAAATGTTACCTTAAGGTGGTGGTTCTGGTGGTGGTCTGATTGGTCCACGAAATGCGGCCCAATCAACTTTTCTTGGGTTCGAAGGAACCCACCAACAATTTCACTAATATAACCCATTAAAATGATGAATCCATAAAGGATTTTTATGAAAAATTTAACCCCATCTAATTTCCAAATTCCATAACTAATTTCGGAGTCAAATTTGTCAACCACCTCGTCCCAGAAAGGAGTATGAAATGATAGAATGATTGACTTGGACTCAGGAAGGACAGGAACTAATACCGACTCAGGAAGGTGACTTAAGTCAAGTAAAGGTTCAAGAGTCGAAATAGGTTCAGGAATTGGGTCCAAGTCAAGAAGTTGAAACTCAAGTCCACATTGATTTTTCAACAATGGAATGTGACTTAATATAGGTGATTCAAGTTCAAGAATGATAGGTAGGGGAATCAAAACTGACTCTAAAATATTACTCAAGTTTGGTAACAAAACAGGAGTCAATATTGATTCAGAAAGGTGAACTGGATCACAGATTTGAGAATCTAAGTCACATATCTCATTGAGTTCAATATCATAAAAATGAGAACTTGCCAATTTGTCAATAGGATCTTCAAAAGTGTATAATTGGTCAAGTTCAATATGATCCTCAAAGATGAGTGATTCAATTTCATTATGAATTGGTACAGGATCCAATGTTGGCTCCGGGAAAAGATTGAAATCAGGTGTAGATACCGGAGTCATTATTGAATCAGGAAGTAAAATTGAATCACTAAGTTCTAGTTCATGATCATATTCATTTTCAAGTTCTATTTCAGGCAAGGGACAACTTGCCAAACTATCAATTTCATTTGGAGTTTGGGCAAGTTCAAATGGTTGTTCTGAAATGGAATCTTGATTTCCAAAACTACATGACTCTTTGGTTCTAACAGAATGGCTAGTGACATCAGAACTGGTCAAACGGTGAGAACGTAGAGATTCGACCATCATATCTATGTCACGATTTCTAGTATTTTGAGCATGATTCATGGCTTCAAGCATCTTTTCATAATTGATGGATTCATTGTTTTGATGTAAAGATGAAGTATTGTCTTGGAAGTGGTAGTGAAATTGTGAGTCCATCAGATTTTGTGACTGTTGTTTGGACTCACGCATACTCCTTTCCAAAATTTATGGTTTTCTATTTTGGACTGGTGGAACTGAGTATGACTCTTGGGGATATTGTGGACTAGGTGGATAAAGGGGACAAGTTGGTTGAAAATTATGCTCGGGGTAGGTGAATCCCCACTGACTCTGTGAAGAGTTAAAATCATTATGGAAATTATAGTCATACGATGGGGGACATGGGTTATATTGATTCGGATAAGACCAATCCGGCACACTAGGTTGGTTAAAGTCATGATATGCCGGGTTGGTAATATCCGAAAAAGAGTTTGATGTGTAATATGGATTATTATTGAAGTTGGAAAAATTGTTATTATAGGCCATATCACACAATGGAATACAAACAAAAAGAAAGAAAAACAAACAAATAAATAAACAAAGAAAAAGAAAAAAAATTCTAACCTAAGTTAGGGTAGACCTATGACCTAGACGACTCCTAACTGGTTATACTGTTCACGGGAGGTCCAATGCAGACTTTGACCACAAGCTAATCAGCCAGGTCAGGGCAAGGTTGGTGCGAGGTTTTCCGTCAAAGACGTTCCTTAATTAAATCACCACCAACCTTCGGGCTTTCGGCCCTTAATCCCTTTCCTAGACACTGATTTTGCAGGAGTCAAATTCCAACACCTTTCCCCCTTAGGATAATCTCCTAATTGAGTCCAAGATGTCCCTAGGGCCAACATCTACTCTTTTTTAGTTAGGCTTGGGTTAGTGAGTGCTTGGAATCTGATTTTTGGACTAAGGAAGGGTGATTAAATCCCCACCTTATCTTGTTAATGGGTGGTGCCCTTAAAATCAATTTGTGTAAGTGTACAAGATAAATAAGATTCACTCAAAGCGATATAAATCAACCAAGAAGTGAGTCCTATGCTAAATGCAATGCATACGTACCTTGCTCCAGCACTCTTCAACAGTAAAAATAAATGAATTGAAAAGACACGTGCCTAAAATGCAAACGTCTAATCAATTTTTTTTCTTTTCAACAAATGTTTTACTGTTGATTATTAGCAGGCTTATGTGATGGCATATAAGAAAAAATAAAGTTGCAGAAAACTACAATTTGCAAAGCAAGCAACCCTGCAAAAACACGTTAGTAGTCCACTCCTTTTTGCCGCGATCCGCGGCTTTGGCCGCGAAAACGCGACAAAGCAGAGGGCACTTGGTCTCTGCTTTCTAGAGCAGAGGCCCAAGGCCACTTATATGTTACTGCAACCTTAATTTTCTGCTTTGCTTGCCCTTAACCTGCAACAGAGAAGAAAATTCGTTTAGTTCTAAAAAATTTTCAATTAAAATCAGATTTCAATAAAAAAAATGTTACCCTTCCGGCAACGGCGCCAAAATTTGATTGATGCAAAACCTGCACACAAAATAAAGAATTTAGATTTAAGAATGAAGATGTGCAAGTGCTCAATTCTTATCGCTATAGCAAGTGGCTATGCGGGTCGTGATCCACAAGGAGGGTTTTGCGATAGAAGCGTTACGTTCTTTATTGAAATCGTTATGAAAACAAAACGAAGATTCTTCTTTGTTTGAAGTTAAGAAAATGAAAAAGAGTTAATAGTTAAAGTTAAGAAGAAAGTGGTAGAATAGAAAGTGACTATGTACAAATGAATTGGAAAAAAGAGTGAAAACGATTTGGAAGAAGTGGTGAAAGAAATCGTGTTGGTGATAAAAGAAAAGAAAGAAAGAAAAGTGAAGAAGATTTACCTAGTTTGATTTATGACTTACCTGGAAACCTTTGCATGTTCTACCTTTGTTTAGGAGGCGTTCAACGCATAGATCATAAGCCCGAGCTCAGTCCCTGTTCGCATTATATCATCAAGTCTCGCACAAGCATGAAGTGATACGTCTGGAGGAGGAGAACGTCTTCATGAACTATCGTTGGCACTCACATAACATAGTTATACTCGTGCTTTGGAATTCACTTGTAAACTCATCAAAAACAAACAGAGGTAAAGTAGAAAGAGGAAAAGAAAAGAAAAGTAAAGTAAAGCAGAACATAAAAACAAAGCATTTACCTTTATTACTTACTGAAACAATGGAAGAAAGGAGGAGGGTACATCGGTGTCACTCTCAACATCAGCCTCTCTCTCTTACTTACATGAATCATCATCTAACCTAAGCCTACATACAAGTTACATGAAAAGAAAAGAAAAACCTAAACTAAGAAATGGAAAACTTGGCTAATTCCTATCTCTGCATGGTCGTCCCATTTTCAGCGCACAAATTGGCTTTTTATAGGCAAAACCCTAACCAAACGGATCCCGGGGAGATCGGGGGAGCAAACGCTCCCCCTAACTTCCCAACCTTGCCGCGAAAACGCGGGTTGGGCCGCGTTTCCGCGGCCAGGGTGTGGCCAGGTGGCCACACCCTGTTGGTGGGTTGCCCTGGTTTAGCTCTCTGACTTTATCTGGATTTAGTTTTTCAGTTTGAGTCCCGGATTCTGACGAAATGGCCTTGGATTCTTGGCTTTAACCGATCGATTCTGAGAGGATTCTTCTCAGCCGGTTTTTAACCTCTTGATTTTGCCCTGATTTACTGAGTGCGAATTAATTCTGATTTAATTCAGAATTTTGGTGGGCTTTGGGCTCATTTCTCTTCATCTCCTTAAAGATTGGGCCTGCAAATAAATTAAATAATTAATTAGGACAATGCAGGCTTTTATTTTATAATAAGTATGGAAATGTGATACTAAATATGCAACATTAGTGACCAATCAATAGCCTTGCTCGTTGGATCACGAAGTTTTGGACCGAGTCGACTTGAAGATGAAGATCGTCAAGAAGACTTAGGTATCATAGAGTTTAGTGTGTTTAGATCCATATGTAAAGCTTAGAATAGTTGATATGCTCAAGTGCACAATACACACACGTTTGATGTTTTGAATTTGGTTTTCATGAATAGTTTGATCAAAACAAGTTTACATGATTTATATGTATAGTAGATGTATTCTAGTTATACATGCATGCTTAGACTTCTTAAACAAACTTATTTTGACTTTCCTATTCATGTATTGAAAAATCAAAGTTTGATAAAATACAAGTTTGGTTTTTGGTAAAAATGTTAAGACACAAAAATAGTTCATATTGATTGATATTTGAGCTAAACTTTTTATCACATGTTTATGTATCAATGCAAAATGATAAAACTATTTATGGGGATTTTTACAAGACTTAAAAGAATTTTAAACATGTTTTCTGACCCAGTTTCTGACCCAGAACTGTGCTGACAGCCCATTCGGTCGACCGGTCAGTCGTCCGACGTGCACAGACCTGTGCACGTCTGCTGGTACAGTGGGCCGGTCGACCGGGCGGTCGACGGACCAGAGAGCGTTGCTCTCTGTATCTGGGCGATCGGCCGGCCGGTCGACCGGAGCAGAGAAGTCTGCTCTCTGTATCTGGTCGGTCGGCCAGGCGGTCGGCCGGGATGGCCCAACGGTCATATTTATGACCGTTGGCGGTCGACCGGGCCGGTCGACCTCAAGCCTGTCAGGCTGACAGCTCAGCCTAACGGCTAGTTTTCTGATGGGGCTATAAATACCCCATCTCTTGAGATGTTTTGACAAGACTTTTGAAAAGAAAAATACCAGAGTTTGTTTTGTGTTTAAACAAGTTTTTAAAAGAGTTTAAGTGCCAAAAAGATTTCATCTTTATTGTTTTTTAAGGGTTTTGGAAATTCAAAGAAAACTAGGTTTTTGGGATATTGTTTTGGTTTGTCATTTCTATTATCTACAAGAGATTTCCCAAGTAGTTTTTCTTTGTTATTTGTTCCAAAAACACCTTGATTCCACACTTGAGCTATATCTTCTATCCTAATCTATTAGGATCTTTGTTTTGTGGAAAGAGAGATTGTTTGAGGTTGTTATAGCCTCCAAGTTGTAAACACCCTTGCTTTTGTTGTATCCCTCTTTGGTAGAGGTAGATCGGGTGATTGGTTTGCTCCCTCTTTGGTAGAGGTTGAGGATTGTGGTTTGCTCCCTCTAGTGAGAGGTGGAGTTGTGGTGTTTGGATCCCTCTTTGGTAGAGGTGATTGTGTTTGTTTTTGGCTATGGGCCTTATCCCTCTTCGGTAGAGGTGGATTGTAGTTGTATTGCCTCGGTGGCATTGTAAGGTTGAGAGAGGAGTTCGGTACTCCTATAGTGGATTAGAAATCCTTCTCGGTGAAGGCGGGGACGTAGAGCTAGGGGCTCGAACCTCGAAACATATCTTTGTGTTTGCGTTGATCCATTGTCTCTTTAACTCTCTCTTTACATTTGTGCATTGCATCTTTCATATCATATCATATTGTGTATGTTTGATTTGTCCTTGCATATATTCATATTGCCTATTCATACTATATGCTTGGTTGTTTGTGTGTGCCTCACTTGTACTTAACCACAAGAGCTTCATATAGCACCTCAACCCATATCTAGGAGAATCAAGAGGAGTTAGTCTAGAGCCCTTCACGGGGAATTCGGCTACACTTGTGTGTTGTACTAAGTGTGTTGCAAATTAGTTTTAAGCTTCCGCATTTAGCGCATTTAGTTTATAGATTAGCCATATCACCTATTCACCCCCCCTCTAGGTGATTTCAATCATCACATTACAAATGAACCTAATTTCAAGAAAAGTATTAATCATATGTATGCTTTTTGTTAGTGTTAGTGTTGCAATTATATTTCTCTTTTTGTCTATATTTTTGTTTTATCTCTAAATCATATTTATATTTTTATTGGAGTTAAAATTAACACAAATAATCAATATATTTTCATTTTGATGAGAAAAAAGCATACACAGATCAAAAATTAAGGGAAGTTTAGGAACAATGGACGAAATATTTGTTGAAATATATTAATGATAAGTAATTTTTTTATGAATATTGTATTCAATGTGTCATGTATTCATGCCGGTTTACTTCATTGTATGTGTGTGCATGTACACACACATACACTTTAGTGCATTTCGCTTCATTTTGGAGCGCGCGCGTGTCACGAACCGCTCCATCTTGGTGCACTTGGGCTCATCTTGGGCTCATCCCATGTGGTAGAGTGGTTCTAGTGTCTTCTACGACAATATTGTAAATACCATGTAAAGAGGGATATTCCCTAGAAGATTCTCCTATAGGGATATTCCATAGAATATTTCTAAAGGATTTTAGAATAAGATATTTAGGGATGAATATATGGGAGCTTCTAGATGTTCTAGAAGCCTCCAATTCTAGAGAATTCTTATACAAGCCCTTGTCTATAAATAGAGGCCAAGGGTGCTCATTTGTAATCATTAAGGAAAGCAAGAGTAAGCAATACAAGCTTCCACTTCTACTCCAAGTGTTCTCTCTCTCTCTTGAGTGAGTGTGAGGGTGAGGCTGACTTAGCTTCGCTTCTAAGGAGAAAAAGCGAGCTAAGTGTCGCGCGGGTTTGAGTGGTTTGAAGTCAAAAGAATCCGCCCGTGATAGTTGTATCAGAGCTTAATTCGGGAGTGATAATATCGAGCCCCCATCTTCGTTCTGAGGTAATTGGAGCTGTAGATCCGAAGGATGCTCCCAAGCCTCGTAGGTAGAAATCCCGAGATGTTATTGTGACGCTAGAAGCACAGTTAGTTAAGATGGAGCTTACCATGGCGGATAAGTTGGAGGCTTACAACGAGCGCATCGAGAATCTGGAGTCTATGGGAGATGAGCTTCAGAAGGAGATGCAGTCGGCCTTGAATTCCGCCATCGACATGTTGCAACAAGGGGACACTTCCTTGAGAGAGGAGAACGCGGTTATGCGAAACCACGTGGAGGTACTCTTGAAGGAGTTGGCCGAGCTTAAGGAGAGGATCGACCAACATGATGTTGCATTAGCAACTCGAGGTATGGTGTCACATCCTTTTAAGGCTAAAGATGTGCCCAAGCCTAGGCCTTTTAAGGGGTCTTAGAATGCTCAGGAGATTGATAATTTCCTTTGGAGCATGGAAGTCTACTTCAATGCTGCTGGATTTCGAGACAATGCATCCAAGATTCAAGCTGTGCCTCTTTTTCTTGAAGACATCGCTACATTGTGGTGGCGTAGGCGATGTGAAGATATGAAGAAAGGTACATGTTCCATCAGCACATGTGTAGAGTTCAAGGTGGATCTTAAACGGTAATTCTATCCGGAGAATGCCGAGGACGAGGCCTGAGGTAAACTTTAACGCCTTATTCAGAAAGGTTCAATTCGTGATTATGTAAAAGAATTTTTAGAGTTGCTGCTGGAGATCCCTGACATGGGCGAGAAGGACTCTCTATTCTCGTTTATGGATGGCCTCGCTGGGTGGGCCAAGATGGAACTACAAAGGCGAGGGTTCCAAACCTTTGCCCAAGCCATGCAAGTGGCTGAGTCTTATATCGAGTTCAAGAGGATAGGAGATTCATCCAAACCAAAAGATAAGAGGGGCAAGCCTACTAAAGGTGGGGGAGAAAAGGAGAAACCATCTAAGGAATCCCCACCTAAGCCGACATTTAAGAAGGGAATTTCCACGACAACACCAATGGAAGAAGCGATCGTCCAAAGAAGTTACCATGTAACTTTGCGGAGATCCCCACAAAGCCATGGACTGTCCCAAGAGGGCTAATCTCGTTGCCCTTGTCCAAAGGGAAGAAGAGAAGCAACCGGAGGAGACTACGCTCCACTCCCTTCGTCTCCTCAATGCGATCAAGGCAAAGGCAGATGAAAGGCCTCGAGGGGCAATGTTTGTTAAGACAACCATTTCCAGTAAGACCTTCGAGGCCCTTTTAGATACTAGTGCTTCTCATCTTTTTGTTTCAACTGATGTTGCTAGCAAGCTGGACCTTAAGATCTCTAAGGGAGGAGGCACCATTAAGGCCGTCAACTCTAGCCCCACTCCTATCGATAGTGTAGCTCACAAGGTGGATGTGAGCATAAGAGAGTGGCATGGCCAGGAGAACCTAACAGTTGTGACCATGGACGACTTTGATGTGGTGCTTGGCTTTGAGTTCCTAGACAAGGTGAAGACCATGTTAGTTCCCTACACCAACACCATGTGGATCCTTGAGGGGAAGGCGTGCACAGTTCAGATCAAGCGGGAGAATGTATCATCAAAAATGCTCTCGGCATTGCAGATATCCAAGGGAGTTAGACATCATGAGCCGACCTTTCTTGCTACCATTAAGGTGGAGGAAGGCTCAAAGGAAGGAGAGGACATGCCCAAGGAGATCCGAGACATCTTGGAAGAGTACCAGGACATCATGCCCGCCAAGTTCCCAAGCAAGCTTCCACCTAGGAGAGAGGTGGACCACAAAATCAAACTCAAGTCAGGAACTCGACCTCCAGTCATGGGTCCCTATTGTATGGCGCCACCAGAACTGGAGGAACTTCGGAAGCAGCTGAAGGAATTGCTAGATGCTGGATATATTCGTCCGTCAAAGGCTTCCTATGGTGCACCAGTGCACTTCCAGAAAAGCATAATGGTTCGTTGCGCCTTTGCGTCGACTACCGAGCGCTAAACAAGATCACGGTGAAAAATAAGTACCCTATTCCTCTGATAGCGGACTTGTTCGACAGGTTGGGTCAAGAAAGACACTTTACCAAGCTTGACTTACGCTCAGGGTATTATCAAGTGCGGATTGTGGAAGGAGATGAATCGAAGACCACGTGCGTGACCAGGTATGGATCGTACGAGTTCCTAGTTATGCCATTTGATCTCACCAATGCACCGGCTACATTATGCACTCTGATGAATAAGGTGTTGGAGCCCTTCTTGGACTATTTTGTGGTGGTCTACCTGGATGATATTGTGGTGTATAGCCAAACCATGGACGAGCATGTGGAGCAGTTGAGGCAAGTGTTTCAGGCCCTCAGAAGCAACGAGCTTTATGTGAAAAGAGAGAAGTGCTTGTTCACACAAGAGGAGGTGGTGTTCCTCAGCCACACCATTAGAAGAGGCAAGATTCAGATGGATCAAGCCAAGATCCAGGCTATATTGGAGTGGGAACCTCCCACCAAGGTGACAGAGCTGCGATCTTTCCTTAGTTTGGTGAACTACTATCGGAGGTTCAGTAAGAGCTATTTGGCTATAGCTGCTCCACTCACGGACTTGCTGAAGAAGAACCGGGCTTGGGATTGGAGTTCAAAGTGCTAGGAAGCGTTCGAGGCCTTGAAGAGAGCTATGACAGAAGAGCCAGTTCTCGCACTACCTAACTTCAGCAAGCCGTATGAAGTGCACACCGACGCAAGTGACTTCGCGATTGGAGGGGTGTTAATGTAGGGAGGACACCCTGTGGCATATGAGAGTCGAAAGCTCAATGATACCGAGAGGCGGTACACCATACAAGAGAAGGAGATGACAGTTGTGGTTCACTGTCTTCGTGTATGGAGACACTACCTACTTGGCTCGAGGTTCGTGGTGAAGACGGACAATGTGGCGACCAGCTACTTTCAGACCCAAATAAGTTATCTCCTAAGCAGGCGCGATGACAAGACTTCCTAGCCGAGTTCGACTATGTGCTCGAGTACAAGCCAGAAAGAATCAACTTAGTAGCAGATGCACCAAGTCGAAAGGCTTAGTTGCCGCTATGCTGAGTTATCCTCAGAGTCCCTTACTTGACCGCATCGAAGAAGGCTTGGTTCATAACCCTACGGCCAAGAACATGATGGAGTATGCTAAGGAGGGCAAGACTCGAAGGTTCTGGCTAGAAGGAGGTCTGCTTTATATAAAAGAGAGGCGGTTGTACGTACTGCTGTTCGGGAATTTGAGGAGGGAGCTTCTCAAGGAGTGCCATGACTCACAGTGGGCAGGACATCCAGGTGTGCCCCATACTCTAGCCCTTGCAGAAGAAAGTTATTATTGGCCCCGCATGAGGGATGATGTTGAGGCCTATGTGAAGACTTGTCTTGTGTGCCAACAAGACAAGACGGAGCAAAGGGTACCGGCTGGATTGCTGGAACCACTACCGATTTTAGAACGACCTTGGAAAAGCATCACGATAGACTTCATCATGGGCTTACCCAAGTCTGAGGGGTGCAAAATTATTATGGTGGTGGTCGATCGATTTTCAAAGGATGAAATCTTCATTCCAGCCCCAGCCAAGTGTCCAGCCGAAGTAGCAGCCCCACTATTCCTGAAGCACGTGGTGAAGTATTGGGGCTTGCCTAAGATGATCATGAGTGATCGAGATGGCCGCTTCACAGGCAGGTTCTGGACGGAGCTCTTCAAGCTCATGGGGTCGGACTTGAACTTCTCCACTAGCTTCCACCGTCAAATAGATGGCCAAACAGAGCGGGTGAATGGCTTGCTGGAGGTCTACCTGAGGCACTATGTGAGTGCCAACTAGCAAGATTGGGTGAAGCTTCTGGACATAGCCCAATTCTCCTATCACTCATAA
This sequence comes from Agave tequilana, assembly GCA_038442645.1. Classification (NCBI taxonomy): domain Eukaryota; kingdom Viridiplantae; phylum Streptophyta; class Magnoliopsida; order Asparagales; family Asparagaceae; genus Agave; species Agave tequilana. The sequence continues at coordinate 44,124 of JAVJIF010017103.1, forward strand.
TGGAGTAAGTCTACCGGAAGGAGTGCATTCGAGATCATCACTGGACAGCAGCCGCTCATTCCTAACTCCATTGCTACATGCTATAAGGAAAGTAGCCCGGCTGCCTACAAATTTCCTAAGGGGTGGCAAGAGCAGAACGAGTTGGCGCGTTCGTGTCTAAACAAGGCGGCCAAGAGGATGAAGAAATGGGCTGATAAGAAGAGGAAGCATATGGAGTATCAGGTTGGTAACCTAGTCCTTGTCAAGATTTCTACTTTGGATCGGCACAAGGGACTACACAAGAGCTTTATAAGAAAGTACGAAGGCCCATTTCCTATTGAGAAAAGAGTGAGAAATGTAGCCTACAGGGTATAACTTTTCCCAACGGTGAAGTATCATCTGGTCTTTCATGTGAGCATGTTAAAGCCTTACCATAAGAACGCGGAAGATCCTGATCGTGGGAAATTCAGTCGAGTACTAGCAGGAATTCACATGGAGTTTGACAAGGAAGCAGAGACGGTTCGTGAAGCTAACAACCACCCGAGATTGGAATACTTTGTGAAGTGGAAGGGATTGCCAGACAGCGAGAGCAGTTGAGAACTGACACGAGCTCTTTAGCAGTTCAAGGACTTGATCGAAAAGTTTCATCGGGAGAAAACTCAGCGATGAGGGCATCGCTCGGATAGGTGGGGGAGAATGTCACGAACCGCTCCATCTTGGTGCACTTGGGCTCATCTTGGGCTCATTTGGGATCATCCCATGTGGTAGAGTGGTTTTAGAGTCTTCTAGGATAATATTGTAAATACCACGTAAAGAGGGATATTCTCTAGAGTCTTCTAGGGCACTTACATTTATGTACATGTATATATATATTTAATTATTAATAGTATGCAAAATTATAAAGAGAAGGGAAGACTCACACATTGGGGTGACTTGCGGCGCGCTGACGGAGGGAAGGAGGCCGTGAAGAATGTCAGCGGTTAGAGGATCTTGTCAGGAAGGAAGCGGGTGCGTTCGCGCTTGCCGACGACTATCAACGGTGACCACAGAGGGGACGAAAGTGGCATGCCATATGATGGTGTGGCCATGATGAAGAAGGGCTTGTGCTAGTGGATGAAGGTGCATGGGCCTGCGGTGTGCGCTTGGAGATGTAGGAGCAAGGGAGGGAAAGGTGGGGGTCTGACCAAGGCTCAGCGCTGGTTGCTGCACAACCTGGTGCTGCTGGAGGTCTGGTGGAGGGTGCGGCGAAAGGGTTGGCCGAGGTGGACACTCAGGGTGGTGTACAGGCCTACCGAAGTGGTGACATGGGTTGCTGGAGGATGCAAGGCGGCCTGTGGCTATGCTGTGCGCGCAGGGGAGATAGGAGTTGGCGTGGGGCACTGGTGGATGAGTAGGTGCGCCGTGCTGGGGGGAAGTCTCGGGTGCAGGCCTGGGTTTTCGACCAGTGCTCATGGCAAGGAATAGGGGGCGGCTGCAATTGTTGATGGGGAGAAGAAATAGGAGATTAGGTTTAGAGTTTTAGATTAGATGAAGATTATATATAGGGTTAGATGTTAATGGGTTGTTGGGTAGCTGGATATTGGGTAACGGGCATAGGAATAGGAGGGTAAATGGGTTTGAATAATGGGTATGTGGGTATGAATCAAGGGAAAGGAAAAATACTACAAATAATAATAAATAAATACAAACCATAATAATATTAATAATTAATAATAACATAAAAAATAATTAATCATAATATTAATAAAAGTAATTAGTCATAACCATAATAATAATAACAGCAATATATATATATATCAATAATAATAATTGTAACACTAATAATTATAATAATAATAATTAATAAACATAATGAAATAATAATAATTACAATTAACACTAAATATAGTAATTAATAATAATATCAATAATAATTAATTATCAATGACAAAACTTAGTATAATGATATAATAATAGATAATAATAATTAACTCAACTAATAATAATTACTACCAAACAATAATAATATTAATTTATAATAATAAAAATAATAATAATAATCACAATAACTAATACTAATAATAGTAAATAATAACAACAACAAAATTAACAATAATATAATAAACACTAATAATAAAAATTAACAATAACCATAATAATAACAAAAATAATATTAATAATATTAATACTAATATCTCTAATAATATTAATAAGAAATAATAATAATCATAATGAAATAATAATAGCAATTAGTAACAAGAATAATAATAGAAATAATAGTACAAGTAACTAAAAATATTGATAAAAATAATGATAATAATATATAATGCAAAATACCATTTACTATCTTAAAAATAATTTGTATATTTAATAATGATAATAACTATAAATCAAGTTAACAAATAATAATAAAATAACCAGTAAAACAAAATAAATAATTAGAAAAATGAAAATACAGTATTACTGATTAGGGATATTGCAGTACTCGGGCATCCAAGTGGCAAGTTTCTTCGGCCAAGAAACGAAACCACCGATAGCATCATGGACGTTTGTAATCTCATCACGTGGAATCGATAGAATAGCATTCATATCCTCTGGATCCACTATATTCACTCTTAATTATCGGATCCATGTGGCCTGATGTGAATAAATTGATCATCACTGGTGTTGAAAACTCTTCAGTGCGCCACAACACGGTTACCATTTTTATGGCCAAAGTAACAGGAAGAGAACCACCCTGTGACAGCTGAATAATATAAAAGTGGTGTCGAATTAACCATAAAAGATAAGTGGTGTCCAATTAACCGGAAGAGAACCAGTGGTGATAGCCAAATTGTATATGTGTGTGTATATGTATGTGTATAACGAAAGAGAACCAGTTTTGATAACCAAATTAAATAAGATTACCTCCGAAATTGAGGATAATTCCTTTTTAATTGTGCAACTTTCGTTGCTGCTTTGTGGTGGATGAGAATAGTGGTGCTGCGACGGATAACTACTATGCGTCTTTCCTTGTATCTCCCATCGCGTTTCTTCTAGTTGCAAGTTAAAGAAAGTTTTCAAGGCCTCTTCTTGCCTCTTCTAGGCCTCTTCTTAAATCTCCTCTCCTTTGCAAGTTTACTTTCCATCAATTTATCAACCTCATCATTTGTGATAATGTTGCGAGATCGGCGAGGTGCACGAAAGTAACAAGTGATGGTAGCTTCTTGTCTGACGCCTCTAACACGACCAGGGTGCTCGGACTTACCCATTACAATAGTCAAAATGTCATTCATCCCGGATGGATGAATGTCTCTTTTGGTCGCTGACTGAGAAAGATGGTCCTTGGGAAAGAAATTATAATCAACAGTTATAAAAGTCTAAAAACAATTATTTATTATCAAGTTATGAAAAGTTTGCTGTAAAAACTTACAATTTCACTTGCAATAGATTGACTTTGATCATTAATATATGAACCGTCTTTCTTAACCCTAGCTTGAATTCAAAGTTCATCTTGGGGAATTGAGGATTCTGTGGAACCTTCCTCACTCGATCTTTGGGATAACTGTTATACAATACATGTAGACAAGTTATAAGTATTAATCAATAAAATATTATGAAAACATTAAAAATCAACCAAAAACGCTCTTATCAGATCTTGCTCAAGATGGGCATATCCTTTCTGAGATAGTAGGTGGAGATACACATTCAAATCTCAGATTTCTTTATTCTTTTTACTTAAAGCCTATTTTTAAAAAATATTGAGTAAGAATTAAAATTTCATGAATTGATCAATGTAAATATAAAATAATTTTGTATTTATGTGTGGACCTGAAAATCTGCAGTAGAACGTTAGGCCACGAAGCGTTCCCAGACATCCGCCTCAATGTATTCATACTATCCCAGGAACTTTGGGTTTCACCTGTAATGATGAACTCTCTTATCATCATGTTTTTGAGCTGTTTCCATATCTTTCTCGCTTCATTATGAATGCATGCCTTCTACTCTCATCCAAGTCAAATACAATCAGCAACAAGTCAAGTATTAATGTTAATAAACAATTAATATAACTTATATAGATAATTAATTATTCTGAATTTACTTACAGAAAGATCATCCCATTAGTCTTCATCTCTTCTGGGACATCACGCCAATTCTTGATGTCAATGGGCACATAATGGCATACAACATAACCAACATAACTAATTAATTTCTTACTGATCCTTCCAAGCGGGACACCATATCACTAAACTCAACCGGATGTTTCCTGCCTTAGTTCCTTTATAAGATGACATCACCCATCTTCGTGATGCATCGAGTCCTCTTTTTCCTAACATTTCCACTACTGTCCCCCGGATCCATGTGCCTATTAAAAAACATAAGCAAAAAAAAATTAGAACTTCATTAATAAATATATAAAAGTAAGAAACATTAACAAAAAATATGCAAATTATTGTAAATAGCTTCATAAGTCGACTTTTGGATTAGTCGACTTATGATACAGAAAATAGCTTGATAAGTTGACTTATAAAGAATATTAGTCGACTGATCTTGAGAAAGAAGCAGTTTCTATGTTTCTGTTGAACACATATTAGTAAACTTGACTGAAGTATAAGTGGGCTAGTTGGAGAGATAAAATAATATTCAAGTCAGAACGGATATTTATAAGTTAACTATAAGGGTTATAAATCGACTAGACTAACAAAAGTTGAAATTGTAATTTCTTTTGAGAATTATAAGTCGACTTATAGAAGTTATAAGTCAACTAGTCTGATGTATGTATCAATGTATCAGACTATACACACTAGTTTCTTATCATCAAAACACATTTATCAAGATTAAATCATGTGAGGGTCAGATCCAACAAAAATATGCAAACTATTAAACAGATAATACCTTGTACGAAAAAATAATTGACATATGTCTTTATTTTTTTCTATTTTTATGACTTTTCTCCGCCAATATTCCTTCAAAATGATCTTTTCATATGTACAACTCATTGTCCTTGACATTATTATTCCAATCATCACCATCACTATTATCCCCTCTTGTTAATCCGAGCAAAAAAAAGAGGGAATATCATCAATATTATTCTCAGTATTGTTCATGTCATCACAATCATGTATAATTTTGGCTTTGTGGAGAGAATAATAGATCATTTTTGATCAGCAGGATTTATGTGTTGTGACAAATTGATATGCCATGATACCAATTGTTACTCTCAGGATCGACATCTGCGGAACTCACAAATATGATCAGTACTTGTAAAAGAAAACTATTGTAAAGCAAACTAGTAATGCCTAAACAAAAGAGAAAAAAAAGCACACAAGGATTTAACGTGATTTGGTCAAAACTTGGCCTACGTCCACGGGAAGAGAACTTGAGAGAGATTTATTAATAAATTTAGTAGCAAGAGATCTAACATTTCTCTTGATGCAATAAGATTATTTACCTTCTACTTGAATCTAGCCCTATATTACAAGAGTTTCTTCTCTCTATGCACCTTCAACTTGCTCCTCTCTTTCTTGGCTTCCTCTAATCTCTTTTGTTTGAGAATTCAAAATTTCTCTATTTTTTGAGACAATTACAATGCCTTGTTATAACCTTTATTTATAAGATTTTGAAATACAACTCCTATTTGAACTATGAGATGATCTTGGCCTTTAGATGGTTGAAGAATCTTGTTCAATGCTATTAGGAGTTGATCTCCTTGATCTAAAAGGATTCTGGACCCTTTAATCCTTAGAAACAAGCCTTCATTGAATAGAAATTTAATCCAATTTGTATCCCACCAGAACAAAAAAAAACCTGCGCCTGAAAAGAAACTGATTCTGCTTCAGAAACATCGCGTATAGTCGGTTAGTCCTTAACTAATACCTCCAACTAGTCAACTAATAAGTTTAGTTAGTCGACTACTATAGAACTGTTTTTTTTTGTTTCCTACCTAGTGGACTATATATAGTCGACTAGTATTGTGTATTAGTAGACTAATCAATTGACTAGTCGACTAATCTGCACCAAAAATGGATCTGTTTCTTTCTGCTTCAAGCCATCATCTTCTCTAACTTATTTAGATTTTCTTGGACCATCATCTCTCTTGAAAACAAGGCAAAATCCTAACAATCTCCATCTTAACTTACTTTTCAAGCTTTTAGTATAACAACTTGAGATTTCGGATTAATACATTGATTCTTCCTTGTTTGTAACCGTGCTGTGAAGTATTTAACTCTTGCCCCTTCTCCCCAGGGTCTTTGGCCGATTTACCGTCATGGCTTGAGCCATCTCAGGCCTTGCCCGAATGCAAACACTTTGACCCGTTTCACGTCTCGTTGCAATCTTCCTTGAAGTTTTACCTCGCGATGAACTCTGTTCCAAGCTTATCCTTGAAACTCCACCTCGAACCGAGTTTTCTTCCTTCAACTTGTATAACCCTCCATACTTCTCTCCTTTTAGGATTACCATGTCTCCTTGGCTAACCGTGACGATGCCTTGTTGCACTTGGATCCGGCATCCTTCTTCGTCGAGCACCCTTATGGATATTAGATTGTAGCTTGCCTTCGGGACATACCGGATCTCCTTCAGAGCATGCACCATCCCATTTCTTTTTGTAACCTTGACTGTCCCAGTGCCAAACCTCGCAAGTTGAGCCATCTATCATCTTGACAATTCTTTCCTCCTTTGCAACCAAAGAGTTGAATAGCTCTTTTTGAGAACATATATGAACTGTAATACCTGAATCAAATATCCAGCCTTTATCTTGAGAATTGTTATCCTTGTATGAAACCATTAATACTTCAGTTTTCTCTAAACCACTCAATGCTACGCCTGCCTCCGCAGCTTGCCCCTTCTTCTTCAACCACTCTTGCTGATGTTTGCAGTCATTCTTTCAATGATCTTCCCTGTGACAAAAGCGGCACGCCTTTGACGAGCCCAAACCTTTCTTTCCTTCTCCTCTCCTTTCCTTCCCGTGACCACCAAATCCGATCCTGTCTGCTCCTCTTGATTTGGCCTTTTCCTAATCTCATTAGACAAGAAAGTTGATGTGACCTCCTTTAAGATGAGAGTTTCCTTATCGTAGAGCATGGTGGTGATGATGTGATCATATGACTTGGAAGCGAACTGCGAAGCATTGATGGCTTGTCCTCCTCATTGATCTTAATATGAACAGCTAGAAGCTCACTGATAACCTTGTTGAAGAAGTTTAGATGCTAAAATACTGCTATCCCTTCGTTCGTGCCGAGCCCATATAGTTATTTCTTTAGATATAACTTTTTGGAGAGGCTTTTTGTCATACACAATGTTTCTAGCCTTGATCACAATTTTGTAGCCATTTGTTTATCCATCACGTTGTACATCACCTCATCTACAAGACATAGTTAGATCGTGCTTTCCACCTTTAGATCCATCTCCTCCTAATTCTCATTTAACATACCTGCAGGTTTTGCTAACTTACCCTGCAAGGTCTAGTGATGACCCTATTGCACCAGCAATGCCTCACCCTCTATTGCTATAAGCCGAAATTTTCTTTGCCAGTGAACTTCTCGACCTCAGACTTTATCGTAGAACTTTTTATTTTTGACATATCGCCCTTTGTCAACCTTTAGCTCTGATACCAATTAGTGTGACAAATTGATATGCCATGATACCAATTGTTACTCCCAGGATTGACGTTTGCGAAACTTGGCAATATGATCAGTACTTGCAAAGAAAACTATTGTAAAGTAAACTAGAAATACCTAGATTAAAGAGTAATAAGAAGGCACACGAGAATTTAACGTAGTTCGGCCCTAACTTGACCTATGTCCGCATGGAGAGAACTTGAGAGAGTTTTATTAATAAACTTGTTGCAAAGAGATCTAACCTTTCTCTTGATGCAACAAGATTATTTACCTTCTACTTGAATCTAGCCCTATATTACAAGAGTTTCCTCTCTCTATGCACCTTCAACTTACTCCTCTCCTTCTTGGCTTTCTCTTATCTCCTTTGTTTGAGAATTCAGAATTTCTCTATTTTTTGAGACAATTACAATGCTTGGTTATAACTTTTACTTATAAGATTTTACAAAACAACTCCTATTTGGACTATGAGATGATCTTGGCCATTGAATGGTTGAAGAATCTTGATCAATCTTATTAGGAGTTGATCTCATTGATCTAAAAGGATTGTAGACTCTTTAATCTTTAGAAACAAACCTTCATTAATTAGGAATTTAATTCAATTCATATCCCACCAGTATAAGAAAACTTGCACCGGAAAAGAAAACTAATTCTGCTTCAGAAACGCCGCATATAGTCGACTAGTCCTTAAGGCTAGTCGACTAATACCTCCAATTAGTCGACTAATAACTTAGTTAGTCGACTACTGTAAAATTGTTTCCTCTCTGTAACTGATCACACACATGCATTGCATGTTTTCATATTATATGTGTCAAACTTTTGTATTTTTATTTAAATAAAACTTTACTATTAATGTATTTTAATGTTTAATGGCGTGTAGGGTAATTAAGGAAGAAAAAAGAGAGATAGATAGATTTATCAAATTAAATCTAAAAGTTCAAAAGAAAGAGGATCGATTCAAATTCAGAGATTCTAAAGGCCATCTTATCTAAAGACCGGGTATATTAGATGAGATAATATCATTCAAATTCAAAGAAAAAATGGATTAGAAGAAGACCCTATCAGTTTCACTGAGAATAAAGAGATAGATCGACAAATCTAAAGCTGAAATTTAAAATCTAAAGGGATAAATGGATAGAGAAAAGATTAATGGATGAGATGAAGCAATTTAGACTCGGATTAAGATTGGATATATTTTAATATTTGAATCATAACTTTCGCTATAGAAACTCAAATCTGATGATTCAAGATGATCCAGAAAGAAGACTTAAACGGCTACAACACTTATGTTGATCACTATTTCTAATTTTTTCATTTAATAAGTTATATTCAGCAATCAACACGCCAATAAGCTACAGATCAGAATTGAATATCCACATTAAGTCAAGTTTGGAGATAAGGGAAGAAATCAAATTCAGTAATAGCCAGCTCTTCCTATCTTTCAACTCATTTCCTTATCCATATCTATCCTATAAATATTCCGCACATCAGAGGCAGAGGGGCAATCAAGTAGAGAATAGAATAGATTTTTGTATAGGTCTAACTTAGATTTTTATTTCTCTTTTTAATGTAATTTTTATGTAACTGAGATCGAAGAAGAGTTTCATGGAGAACAAGAGTGATGCTTGTACTGAGAGTGACACCGGCCTTCGAAGATGCCTCGCCCTTGTAAGTGCCAGTGATGGCTTATGGTGATAAACAACCATCTCTATGGTAATATAGCTTGCACCATCGTTTCGTAGTATAGATCGGGAATGGGGAAGATCTCATCTGTTATGCTTCGCTCACCTTCAAGCAAAAGTACACCATTGATAAGGATTTCAGGTAAGTGATTAGTCTCTAACTTTGCATAATTTTCATCACATTCTCACATTTATTTGATAATAAATTCTGTTAATAATACCTTGCTTGCTTGATCCTAGGTTTATGGTGTGCAAATGAAGAAGAAGACCTAAATCACCATTTAATTGGTGATTAAAAGCCTATTATCATAGCCATTGACCTAGGAGGCTGATTTCGTCAAAACCAGGGGCTGCAAACCAGAAACCGGGCACAGGGCCTGACAGGGAACGGAAAGGACCGCGCGTGGCTCGAAGCACCGCGCGCGCGCGCCCACCAAGAGGCCGCGGAAACGCGGCCCAAACCGCGTTTTCGCGGCCGTACAGCCGCCGCGCGGGCGCGTTTTGGGCCAGGGTTTGTCCCCTGGCCCCCTGTTCCCCTGATGCCTATAAAAACCCCCTGGGTTCCAGAGCAGGGAGATATACAGAGTTAGGAGTAGTTTTCATTCCATTTTGTAATTTAGGGTAGTTTAGTTTAGGTTAGTTCTTCTTTCTCTTTTTATTTTTCATTTATTTTAGATCTTGTATTAGGAGAAAGAGTGATACATGAGAGGAATGCAAGAGTGCTTGTAATAGAAGGTGACAAGATATGAAATGTGCTCTCTTTATCTCTCTTTGTTATCTATCTAACTCTTTTTTACATGTTTAGCTAATCTTTTCTCTCATGGCAACTAACTACTAACCACCAACTAGTCTATCTTCTTATTTGATAATCCACATGAATCTAATAGCCTCGTTTTGGCCTTGCTCTTGCAAGAGCCATTGATGACTCATGATGATGGATCTAACTCTAACTTCCTAACCACTAACAAGCTAACATTACTTTACTCCATGCTTACTTTTAGTTTTGATGGTTTAAGTGTAGCTTGTACTTGTTTGTTGAGTTGGGTTGTGATGAGTTACATATGGGTCATTCTTTGAATAGCTCTTGAACCAAGGACTAGTGATGGCCAATGATACATGTGAGGCAACTATCACTAAGAGGTTAGCGTGTTGGTGGAGTCATTAGTAGTTAGTAGCCATGGGTTTTCTTTCTTTTTCACTTTATTTTAGATATAAAAACAAAATTACAAAAACTATTCTTTTCTATGTTTCCCACTTCTTTGTGTTTCACCGTACTTCTCTTTTCATTCTTTACTTTCTTTTCTTTTCATTCTTTAAAACTTTGAAGAATCTTTAACACACATGTGAATCAACCGGTAAAGCTTCTATCGCCTCCCGTCCTTATGAATTCGACTCGTTTTAGCCTCTATGCTATAACGGAAGTATCGAGGAAGCCAAAGCACACACACTTTAAATCTTCACTTCAAAACATACACTTTTTGAGCGCGGTTTTACCCCGATCAAATTTTGGCACCGTTGCCGGGGATGGGAACGGTTTGATTTCACAAGTTTGTTAACTTTTCTTCTTTGATTTTTGGTGTGCAGGTTAAATTTTAGCATTGCAGAAGTCCACACTTGCTCAAGTGTGGTCGAGTAACTTCTTTACATTCATATACTCTGCTGCTAATTTTTGTTTATATTACTTGTATACTGTAAATAATTTTAAGAAGTAAAATACAGAAATTGGATGGTTTAGACATTTGCATCTAGGCACGTGTCAATTTTCATTCCAATATACTGTATCTTGTTCTTATGTTGTTGTGATAGGAGGTGTACATATGGCATTGCATATAGTATAAGACAAACACTTCAGTGATTTACTCGCTATTTTTGTGTTCATGCTTATCTATATTGCACACTTGCACAAATTAAACTTAAGGGCAACACCCAATACAACATAAGGTGGGGAAGTCATTACCCTCCCTTAGCCCAAAAATCACCTCCCCACTCACACAACCCAAGCCTTAATAAAAATTGCTAGACGTTGACCCCTAGGGACATCTCGGACTCATTTAGGAGATTGACCTAAGGGAGAAGTTGTTAGAATTTGACTTTTGCTAAATCGGTGTCTAAGGTTGGGGATTGAGAGGCGAAACCTCGAAGAACGGTGGTTTAGCATAATTAGGCCAGTTGCTCTAGCACGGATACCTCCCACCGATCTTGCCCCTACCTGGCCGATTAACTCATGGTCAGCTTCCGACAATAGACCCCCCGTGGACAGTCTAACCAGTTAAGAGTCGTCTAGGTCTAAGTCAACCCTAGCATAGGCTTGTTTTCTTTTTCTTTCTTTGTTGTTTGTTTGTTTGTTTGTTTTCTTCTTTTTTGTAAATTGTGATATGGATTTTAACCACAACAATTCTTTCAATCTAATATGAATCCATATTTCACTCCGACCTCATTTGATTCGGATAACTCTGACCCGGCTATGTATAACATGAACCAACCATTTATGCCGAGTTGGGATTATCCGAATCAATATGACCCATTTCCTCAACCATATGACTATAATTTTTAAAATAATTTCAACTCTTCACAGAGTCAATGGGGATTCACCTCCCCCGAGTTAGATTTTCAACCATATTGTCCACAATTTTCACAACATTCATTTCCCAATTCTGCTTCATATCCTCCTTTTCCTGAGCCATCTATTGAAGAAAAATCATCATTGGAAAGGACTTTGGAAGAAGCGATAGAGGCCCAAAAACAATTTGAAAACAATATGACCTCATCATGTTCCAAAATTCATGTAGTTCTTTCCCAGAACAACTCAAAGGAAAATCATTGTGGGAAAAAATTATGGAATTCGTGCAAGAGACTGAGCGCATAATACAAAATACGATTGACTTCTCATGTCCATCAAATGTTCAAGAATCTTGCCATTTTGGAAATCCAGCTTCAATTTCGTCATACCAACCTGAACTTGGCCAACATCCAATTCCTGAAACTTTGGCGAGTTATCCATTTTCTGAAATTGAACTTGAAGATGAATGTGAACATGAGCTTCAAGTTAGCGATTCGAATCCGTTCATTGAATCACTGTCGACTCCTGTAGTGTTACCTAAACTAAGTAACATTCTTGAGCCAGTTTTGATTCTCATACTTCCTGAACTTGAATCAATCATTTCACCCATTCACATTCCTTCTGTGGACGAAAATCAAAATTCAATTTCCTTACATCCTTTTGAACTTGCCCAAAATTTTGAGAACCACCTTGACATTTTAGCAAGTTATCCTTTTCTCGAAATTGGACTTGAGCTTGAAGGTGATCCTGAACCTCAAGTTGGTAATTCTATTTCACTTTTTGATTCAATAATGACCCCGGTATCTTTATCAGATTTTTTCTCTATTCCGGAGTCAACATTGAATCCTGTACCAGTACACCGTGAAATGGAATCACCAATCTCTCATGATCACACTTCATTCATGGGGAAAGTGTGTGAACATCAATTCCTTGGTTTGGACCCTATTTTTGAACTAATTTCGACTCTCATTGTTGACTCTCGACTTGATCTGAGTCAACTTCCCGAGTCGGTATCGGTTTTTGTTCTTGTTCCATTTGCGTCCAAATCAATCATCTCTCAAAATCACACTTCATTGTTGGACAAGAATGTTGAAGAAAATGACTCAGTCATTATTTTTGAAAATTGAAAATTAGATGGGGATAATTTTTTAAATAAGATCATTCATTCAATCAACATTTTATTGGGTCATATTAAAGAGGTTATTGGTGGGTTCCTGCATGATCCACGCTATTTTGATTGGGTCGCAACGCTTGGCCCAATCAGACCACCACCGGAGCCACCCCCTTGAGGTAATCTTCCTTCCCTCTCCATTTGTTTCATGTATTTACACATTCACGATGCATTGAGGACCATGCATGAGATAAGTGTGGGGGAGGGTTTACTAACATAGTTAGTTTTATATTTTCTTTCTTTTACACTTCTCTTTACTTAAAAAAAAATCTTTTATATAAAAACTTTTCTTTGCTTTTTACAAAACTTTTTGAAACAAGAGAAATAGTTTTTGATTTATTTTTAAGAAAATTAAGATTATCTTAGGAATTAGGAAGACCTAAAATTATGAAATTTTAAACCGAGTCAAAATAATAGATCTTGTTTAAATTTTAGGATAAGAAAGTAAAATTGAAAAGATAATTTGATCTTAAATTTTTTGCCTTAGATTTTTGCACTCCACACTTACACAATTTTTGAGATTGAAACAAAGACTGAAAATGCCATAAAAAATATATATTCAAAATATATATGTGTGTGTGTGTGTGTGTGTGATAAATAAAAATCACTTATTGAAGTTGGGTAATTATGCCTCAGGAAGCATGATTATTCACACCTAAAACGGTGGACAAAAAAATAATAAATAAATCCCCTTTAATTTTGTAGCCTTATTTACTCGAGTCCTTAAGTCTGAGGGATGTTTTCTCATCTGGTGCCCTAAGACCATCTGGTTTGGGAGTCACCGGCTAAAGGCTCACTACCCGGGTAAATAAGAAAGCCTAAGAAAACTAAGAGAAGAAGAAAAAAATAAAAAAATAAAAAAATAAAAAATAATATATATTAAATAAATGGCATGAAAGCTTGAGTCAATAACCCAAAAATCTTCACAGTTCACAAAGTGCATATTTTTCTAAGAGTTTTATGAAAGATCAAAGAATCAATTCAATTTTAAATTCTTACATTTAATTTATAACAAGATTTTTTGCATTTTGACTTAGTTTAAGAAAGAAAAATTTCTGGTTAACCTCTGACCTTGGATCACTTATATTTTCACAAAAATACTTCGACACTTTTCTCTATTTCAAAAATGTGTTTTCAAAATACTAACATTTGATTTCTTTCTTTATGGATTTTGTGGGTGTAATCCGCTGAAAACCCTCAGGAGACAAAACTCCTCCTCTAGGGGAAACTTAGAGGTTTAACGGCTTGTTGCACATGCTCAGTGCAATCGCGTCACCTGCGAAAGTGGTGTAATAATTCCTTAGTTTTTTGTTTTGCTCGGGACGAGCAAAAGATAAGTGTGGGGGTGTGATTAGTCTCTAACTTTGCATAATTTTCATCACATTCTCACATTTATTTGATAATAAATTCTGTTAATAATACCTTGCTTGCTTGATCCTAGGTTCATGGTGTGCAAATGAAGAAGAAGATCTAAATCACCATTTAATTGGTGATTAAAAGCCTATTATCATAGCCATTGACCTAGGAGGTTGATTTCGTCAAAACCAGGGGCTGCAAACTAGAAACTGGGCACAGGACCTGACAGGGAACTGAAAAGACCGCACGCGGCTCGAAGCGCCGCGCGTGCGGCCACCAAGGGGCCACGGCGCGTGGCGCGTTTTGGGCCAGGGTTTGTCCCCTGGCCCCCTGTTCCCCTGATGCCTATAAAAACCCCCTGGGTTCCAGAGCAGGGAGATATACAGAGTTAGGAGTAGTTTTCATTCCATGTAGTAATTTAGGATAGTTTAGTTTAGGTTAGTTCTTCTTCCTCTTTGTATTTTTCATTTATTTTAGATCTTGTATTAGGAGAAAGAGTGATACATGAGAGGAATGCAAGAGTGCTTGTAATCGAAGGTGACAAGCGATGAAAGGTGCTCTCTTTACCTCTCTTTGTTTTCTATCTAACTCTTTTTACATGTTTAGCTAATCTTTTCTCTCATGGCAACTAACTACTAACCACCAACTAGTCTAGCTTCTTATTTGATAATCCACATGAATCTAATAGCCTCGTTTTGGCCTTGCTCTTGCAAGAGCCATTGATGGCTCATGATGATGGATCTAACTCTAACTTCCTAACCACTAACAAGCTAACATTACTTTACTTCATGATTACTTTTAGTTTTGATGGTTTAAGTGTAGCTTGCACTTGTTTGTTGAGTTGGGTTGTGATGAGTTACATATGGGTCATTCTTTGAATAGCTCTTGAACCAAGGACTAGTGATGGCCAATGATACATGTGAGGCAACTATCACTAAGAGGTTAGCGTGTTGGTGGAGTCATTAGTAGTTAGTAGCCATGGGTTTTCTTTCTTTTTCACTTTATTTTAGATATAAAAACAAAATTACAAAAACTATTCTTTTCTATGTTTCCCACTTCTTTGTGTTTCACCGTACTTCTCTTTTCATTCTTTACTTTCTTTTCTTTTCATTCTTTAAAACTTTGAAGAATCTTTAACACACATGTGAATCAACCGGTAAAGCTTCTATCGCCTCCCGTCCTTGTGGATTCGACTCGTTTTAGCCTCTATGCTATAACGGAAGTATCGAGGAAGTCAAAGCACACACACTTTAAATCTTCACTTCAAAACATACACTTTTTGTGCGCAGTTTTACCCCGATCAGTAAGTCATCAACCAGAAGAGGTAGGTAAGTTCTTTGGTTTTCTTTTCTTTCTTTTAATCCTTAGTTTAGATCACTACCATCTTTCAACTCTTTTATTCACTTTTTTATTTTCTTTGTATAAATCCATTTTCTATTTTCTCTATCTTCTCAATCTATCACTTTCTTCTTAACTTAACTATAACTCTTTTGCATCTTCTTTTCAAGAACTAAAAGAAGAACTTTAATCATTTTAAGTAACTTAAAAGAGAACTTACAAAAAGCTTCCATCGCTAGTCCCTCTTTGTGGATCACGATCCGCATAGCCACTCGCTATAGCGGTAGCATTGAGCACTTGCATACTTTTATTCTCAAGTTTTAAAATTCTGTATTTTTCTGTGTGCAGGTTTCAATTCAATTAAAATTTTGGCGCCGTTGTTAGAAGAGATACGGTAAGTAACTCTTTTTTGTTTACTTTATTGATTAACTTTTTTCTCTATTCTTAGTGTACAGATTTTTTTTTACTGCAGTGGATATATAAGTGGCCCTGGACTCTGCTCAAGAAAGCAGAGCCCAGAAGCCATCAGATTTGCTACATTCCCGTGACAATTTGAGTGAACTGCTAACCTATATTTTTTGCAGATTGGCTGAATTTTAAAGTTTAAATATCTGTAGCAATTTATTTTCTTGTTTGACTCACTGTACATACATTTTTAATTCAACAGTAAAAGGTTGATTGTAAATGCAAAAAACAATTTAGAGTTTGCATTTAGGCACGTGTCTATTTCATTACATTTTCTATTTACTGTTGAAGAGTGCTGGAGTCAAGGTATGTGTGCATAGCATTTAGTATAAGGTTCATTCTTGTATGAAATATTACTTGAGTGTTACTTTTTCTATATACTTGTACACTGCACTAAACTATTTAAGGGCTTGTCCTATAAATAAGATAAGATGGGAAAGTCATTCCCTTCCCTTAGCCCACAAACAATCTCCTTACTCACTAACCCAAACCTAACTAAAACTGAGTAGACGTGTAGGGACATCTTGGACTCAAATAGGAGACTGACCTAAGGGGAAAGTTGATTAGAATTTGACTCTATCTAAATCGGTGTCAAAGATTGGGGATTGATGAGGCGAAATCTCGAAGAACAGTGGTTTGAAATAATTAGGCCCACTGCTTAGGCACGAATACCTCCTACTGATCTTGCCCCTACCTGGCCGATTAACTTGTGGTCAGATTCTGTAATATACCCCCGATGGACAGTCTAACCAGCTAGGAGTCGTCTAGGTCAAGGTCTACCTTAACTTAGGTTAGATTTTTCTTTTTTATTTATTTGTTTATTTATTTATTTTTGATATTTCTTGTGTGATATGGCTTATATTTCTTGTGTGATATGGCTTATAATAATAATTTTTTCCAACTTTAATGGTAATCCATATTACAACTCAACCTCTTTTGCTGATATTATCAACTCGGCATATCATAACTTTAACCAACCAAGCTGGATTGGTCTTATCTGAATCAATACATGCCCCAGTCCCAATACTATGAACAAGACTGGAATAATCATCACTACTTTTCACAGAGTCAATGGGAATACAACTCCCCCAAGTCATATTGTCAACCACCATTCCAATATTCAGCCTATAATTTTTCTAGTCATGATCAACCAATAGAAGAAAAATCTGAGGCTATGAAAAGTATAAAAGTCATGATTGAGTCCCAAGAACAAACACTGAAAATGATGGACTCACAATTCTAACAAATCCAAGATCCTTACTTCATGTTCCAAGTCCCCACAACAAGAAGAAGAACCTCTGAACTCAGATAGGGGTATGGAAAACCTGATTCAGTCTGAAAATATTTGTTTCCAATCTATTGATAGGTTAGAAGCACAAATGATCGTTACATCAATATAGTGAAAGATAGGAATATGAAAACTCTACCTAACACATGTTTGATCATTTTCAATTGCCCTAGCCATATTGATAGGAACGAAGAATCTTGGTGCCTTGGAGACTTTGAGACTCAATTTTATCAAACAAATTTGAACCTGACCAATTTCAAACCTTGAACAAATTGGCAAGTTTTTCATTCAATGAGATTGAACTTGAATGTAAATGTGACCTTGATCCCCAACCTTGTGATTCAATTTCCATTTTTGACTTTATGTTGACTCCAGTATTATTACCTAATTTGGACTAATTTTTAGAACTAATATTTATTCCCGTACCCATAAATTTAGAAATTAAATCACCAAATTTGGATAGTCACATTCCATTGATGGGAGAAGAATGTGAATTTCAGTTCTTTGATTTGGACTCAACTCTTGAATCAAAACTGACTCTCGAACACAAAGTTGATTTTCCTGAGTCAATAATGGTTCTCGAACTTATCACTCTTGAATCCAAGTTAATTATTCCACCAAATCACATTCTTTTGTTGGACATAAGTATTCACCATAATGACTCAGTGATAATTTTTCAAGACTAGTCATGTAAAGAGAATAAGTTTAATGATAAGATCTTTTATGATCCTATTCATATTGGGAATTGTAATTATGTACATAGAAAAAAGGTCAATAAAGGTGAGTTCTATGAACCATCAAATTATCTTGATTAGGTAGCAACGCTTGACCAATCCGATAACCACCGAAACCTCCACCTTAAGATAATATTTTCCTTTTCTTTCTTCTTTTTCTTGCATCTATGCATTCATTCATACATTAAGGACAATGCATGAGATAGGTGTGGAAGAGGATTCTAACATAACATAGGTTTTTTTTAATTTAAAATAAAAAATTAACATTTTTCTATCTTAAAAAAAACTTTTTTAAAAAAGAGCAATATTTAGGCATATTTTTTATAAGAAATTAAGTTAATTTTAAGGAATAGGAGAATCATAATTAGGATTTCTTATATTTGGTCAAAATAAGATTATTTGTTTGATTTCTAGAGTTAGGAAGAAAATTTAGAAAAATAATTTAGTCTTGATCTTTATCTTGATGAAATATGCATGCTTTATATAGTTACACACTTAGGGTTCAAAAACAAAGATTCTTATGCTTATATAAAAAAAGAAAAAAGAAAAAAATATATGTATTTATATAAAAAATCCTCTGATTAAGCTGGGCATTTGTGCTTCATAAAGCATAAGTATTCACGTCTAAAAGTGATCCATATAATAAAATCCCTAATTTTGCTGCCATGTTTGCTCGAGTCCTTAAGTCATTGGATTGTTTTCTCACCCGGTGCCCTAAGACTGTCCGGTTTGGGAGTCGCCGATTAAAAGCTTATTACATGAGCAAATTAGAAAGTCTAATAGAACAAAAGAATAATAGCACCAAAAATATAAAAAATAAATAAATAAATTAAGACATAAGAGTTAGAGTGGAAGAACCTTTAGTCAAAATTTTACAGTCATGAAAGTGCATATGACTTGAGTAAAGTAAAAGACTAGATGAGAAATACAGTTTGACTCCTTACCTTAATTGATAACAAGTTTTTTAATAGAGACTAAGTTTAGGAATAAAAAATTTGATTTTTCGATAACTTATAGATTACTTGAACTCTTACAATAATACTTCAAATATTTTTTTCTCTTTTCAAAATGCTTTTCAAAAATGCTAACACTTTGTTTCTTTTTTTAATGGATTTTGTGGGTGCAATCCACTGAAAACCCTTACGAGACAAAACATGTCCTCTAGAAGTAACCTAGAGGTTTAACGGCTTGTTGCACATGCTCAGTGAAATCGCGTGACCTGCGAAAGTGGTCTTATAAATCTTAGACTTAGTTTTGATGTTTTACTCGAGGACGAGCAAAAGATAGGTGTGGGGGTATGATCACACACGTGCATTGCATGTTTTCATATCATATGTGTCACATTTCTATATTTTTATTTAAATAAAACTCTTCTATTAATGTATTTTCATGTTTAATGGCGTGTAGGATAATTAAAGAAGAAAAAAGAGAGATAGACAGATTTATCCAATTAAATCTAAAAGTTCAAAAGAAAGGGGATCGATTCAAATTCAGAAGTTCTAATGGCCATCCTATCTGAAGACTAGGTATATAAGATGAGATAATATCATTCAAATTCAAAAAAAAAATAGATTAGAAGAAGACCCTGTCAGTTTCACTGAGGATAAAGAGATAGATCGTCAAATCTAAAGCTGAAATTCAAATCCAAAGGATAAATAGATAGAGAGAAGATCAATAGATGAGATGAAGCAATTTAGACTGGATATATTTAGTATTTGAATTATAACGTTTGCTACTAAAACTTAAATTTGATGATTCAAGATGATCCAAAAAGAAGACTTAAAGTGTTACAACTCTTACATTGATCACTATTTCTAATTCTATCATTTAATAAGTTATATTCAGCAATCAACATGCCAACAAGCTGCAGGTCAGAATTGAATATCTACATCAAATTAAGCTTGGAGATAAGAGGAGGATTCAAATTCAGAAATAGCTAGCTCTCCCTATCTTTTCACTCATTTTCTTATCCATTTCTATTCTATAAATACCCTACACATCAGAGGCAGAGGGGTGATCAAGCAAAGAATAGAATAGATCTCTGTATAGGTTTAACTTGGATTTTCTTTCTCTTTTTAATGTAATTTTTATGTAACTGAGATCGAAGAAGAGTTTCATGGGAGAACAAGAGTGAAGCTTGTACTAAGAGTGACACCGGTCTTTGCAGTTGTCGCACTCTTGTAAGTATCGTTGATGGCCTATGGTAATGAACAACCATTTCTATGGTAATATAGCTTGCACCTTCATTTCATAGTATAGATCGGGAATGGGGAAGATCTCATTTATCATGCTTCGCTCGCCTTCAAGCAAAGGTACACCATTAACAAGGATTCTAGGTAAGTCATCAACTGGAAGAGGTAGGTAAGTTCTTTAGTATTCTTTTTCTTTCTTTTAATTCTTAGTTTAGATCGCTACCATCTCCCAACTCTTTTATTCACTTTTTTATTTTCTTCTATAAATCCAATTTCTATTTTCTCCACCTCTCAATCTACCACTTTCTTCTTAACTTAACTGTAGCTCTTTTCATTTTTTTTCAAGAACTAAAATAAGAACTTTAACCATTTAAGTAATTTAAAAGAAAACATACAAAAAGCTTCCATCGGTAGTCTCTCCTTGTGGATCATGACCCGCATAACCACTTGATATAGCGGTAGTATTGAGCACTTGCACACACTTCTATTCTCAAGTTTTGAAATTCTGTATTTTTTTTTGTGCAGGTTTTAACTCAATCAGTAACATGCCTAGTTGACTATATATAGTCGACTAGTATTGTGTATTAGTCGACTAATCAGCTAACTAGTCAACTAATCTGCATCAAAACTGGATCTGATTCTTTCTGCTTCAATCCATTGTCTTCTCCAACTTATTTAGATCTTTTCGGACCATCATTTTCTCTTGAAAATAAGGCAAAATCCTAATACCGTGATGTAAAATACTTGTTTTACCTATAATGTCAATATGAATGTGTCCTCTTTGCGACCCTCTTTATTAAGATCCACTAGAATGAATCCTAACTCGTCGACTTTGACACCATTATTATTCTCCACCCACTTACATCAAAAATAGAAACACGAAACATGATGTAATCTAACTCTTATATATCCTCGATCACCCCATAGTATGACATGTTTGCAAATACGAGTTTGTTGTCTTTGGCACTGAATGTATGCATTGACTGAGCCATTAATGTCACCCCCACTGTTTTGCACAGTACACCTGTCATCGTGTGTTTTTGTGTAAAAATAAGAACTGTTTGTAGGATACCCATGATAAGATAAGACGTCCATGCGAGGCCTATTCGCTAACCATCTCAAAGTTTCAGAAACACAATTTGATTTAGTCGACAATTAATTAGCAACTTGAATTCAGAACCAATTAATGAATATTTTATTGTGTTCATTAATTGCCCACTACTTCCTTCTTGATTTAGTTGGATTGATGCGCCTTATATATTTCATGTGCTCAATTATGTAAGTTTGTACTTCATCAGTATTATTCAAGACATCTATGTGCTTGGCACACTAAGTCACGACTAACGATAACCAACCCAATTAAAATTTTACCATTGATATTAGTTCTTCTATTACACACCAACTTAGGAAGTCCTATAACTTCAACATTTGATAAGTATTTATTACAAAATTTAACAACCTCTTCATATGTGTAACATTCAACAATGCAACCTTTGAGTTAATTTCGATTTCTAACATACCCTTTAATATTTTCATGTATCGCTCAAATGGATATATTCACGTAAAGAAGACCGGACTGTATAGTCTAACCTCTTTAACCAAATGAACTATTAGATGCACCAGATATCAAAAAAATGAAGGTGAAAAATACATCTTAAGGTGGCACAGAGTAACCACAACATCCTTCTGCAACTCTTCCAGTTTTGCTGGGTCAATTACTTTGCTATACATCGTATTGAAGAAAAAATAAAGTTGGGTAATGACATTACAGACATGTGTTGGTAATACAGAACATATAGTCACAGGTAGTAACTGTTGCATCAATACATGACAATCATAAGATTTCAATCTAATTAGCTTTAGCTCTTTCATAGACACAAGACTTTGAATATTTGATGAGTAACCACTTGACATATTAATGCCAACAAGACACTTACATAATTTTATCTTCTCCTTTCTAGACAAAGTATGTCATGCTGGCAGTAAGTATGTATTTTGCTCCCTCTTCTGTGGTGCCAACTGCTCACGTATACACATTTCTACCAAATCTAATCTAAATTTGACCTTGTCCTTGGCTTACCGGGTATATTAAGTAATGTGCCAATAATACTATCGAATGCATTCTTCTCAATGTGCATGACATTAAGACAGTGTCTCACACACAAAAATTTTCATATGGGAGATAAAAAAAATTGACCACTTCTTCCACACATTTTTTTCAACAGTATTTTGCTTCTCTTTTTCATAACTTGGTCTGAGATGGTTCACTTATTGATATCTCTTCACTGGTCAATGCCTTTGGAACACTTTCTTCTTTTGTAGATTCATTAAAAGCTTCTCGTAGCCTCTGATAATGGTGGGACTTGGGCAAAAAACTCCAGTTGCCAAGGTAAACTGTTTTTCTTTCATGCTTTAATTGGATAGAAAATGTGTTTTCTTCACATACAGCACATGCCTTGTGTCCTTTCACACTGCAACCTGACAAGTTTTCATATGCTGAAAAATCATTGATTGTCCAAAATAATATAGCTTGAAGCTTGAAATTTTGTTGATGTATGCATCGAATACTTCAACACATTTTTCTCACATTGTCTTTAAGTCTTCTTTAAAAGGTGCCAAATAAACATCTTTATCATTTCCTGACTATTTGGGACCCGAGATTAGCAATAACAACATTATAAACTTGCGCTTCATGCACAACCAGGGAGGAAGAATATAAATTATCAAAATAACTAGCCATATATTGTGTGTCTTGCTCATGTTAGTGTGGAAATTCATTCCATCAGACAAAAGACCAATTCAGAGACTCCTGGCATCAGACCCAAAATTGAGAAACTTTGAATCAATCATATTCCATTGCAGTGAATCAGTCAGATGCTGAAGCATATTATCATAACTCCTCCTGTCCGAGTGCCACGACAAATTTTTTGAATGTTCTGCATTCCTAAACATGCGTTTAAATTTAGGTATTATTAGAAAATACTATAATATCTTTGCTACAATTTTATTCTTACTTTTCTTGTTCCTATCCACTTCACAAACCAGACAGCTCTCCAAAACTAATAATTCTTTCTGTACAAAATAAGTACAATCATTAGGACAAGTGTTTATCCTCTCGTTATTCAGATCCATAGAGCAAAGGATCTTTTTGGCATCGTATGCATGATCTAGAAGTTCATTATCCTCGGGAAGTATATCTTTCAAGAGACTAAGTAAGGCGGTAAAACACTTATCGCTCCACCCATTTTCTACTTTCAAATTGTACAATCTCAACACTGCATACAATTTAGTGAATTTTGAACAACTGATATGCAAAGGTTTTTTTGTATCATCTTTCAAGCTCTCGATTAAATGTGAGAGATCCATTAAGTGTTCTTCCACATCATTGTCATGTCTTCTAATTTATCACCATCACTACAATAAACTTTTTCTGTTTCATCATATCTTCTATCATCTGAAGTAATCAGTCTTTCTCTTGCACTCTCACCATAACATATCCATCTTGTATAACCTTTGTCAATCCCATTAATGAAAATGGTCTTTTAATACTTCAACCCTAACTTTGTCAAAGCAACCACAGCTTATGCAAGGACACTTAATACGATTAGCTCCATTGGCATGCTCAAAGCAAGCTTGATAAACTCTTGTACATCATTCTAATATTCGGTACTTAACCTATTAGCATTCATCTATTTTCAATCCATCTTTACCTAATTAGTCTAAACATCAAAAATAAAATATTGAATTTATCATGTAATGAGTAAATTTTCTTATACACAAATATCAAACATGGTACACAAACACACAAAAAAACATATCAAGTGGCAAATGATATTGAGATGATGTAGGGAAAAAACATGGCCAAGGAGCTTTGATTTTTATAAGATGAAGATAAAATTAAAACTCATGATCATTAAGTGTTTAGTCCTAATGAGACAAGTTATGATTCTATTTAATAAAGAACAATTTTGTTTTCTGATGCTTAACTCTCCATTTAAGTACAAAATATATTATGTGGGTCCTCTCCTTGTGCATTTTGGATAGAAAGGGCATGGAGACTTTCTTGCTTAAAGGACATGATTCCATTGGATGATACATCACACATCATTCTATTGTTGTTTTATGATATCACTTTTGCCTCTCTTTTTCCAAGTTGTTAAGGTTGGTAACCTTCTCTCTCTCCCCCCCGCTTCTCCCGGTAACTAAAGGGGATGAGTCAATGTAAAGACTCTTTATAACCCTAACAAAGATTTATTAAGTTCACGCGCTAATTAATTAATAACCTAAGTTGCTATTAACAAATTTGATTAGCAATTACTCTCTGGTCCCAATCCAAGGTCGGCCTCCCCCTTCCCCCTCTACCTCTTCTTGCCACCCGATTCTCCCCCTCTCCCCTCTCTCCCTTAGTCTAGCACAACAACCACACATACATACACGCACACCCCACTAACACCAACACAACCAGGTAAAAAAGATTAACAAAAGAAGGATGGTGGAGATCAAACTCACTGCCGATAGAAAATCACCGCGGATGAAGAATCACCGAATCAATTGACGACACCACTGCCACAGTTTCTACCACCATCACGCTTGAAAAGATGAGAATAATTAGGGTTTGAGGTAGAGAATTGAGAAAAGATGGAAGCAATCCAGTAAAGAGGGCAGGATTTAAGGTAAAATTCGTGGCGCGATCTTCAAAATTATATTTCGCGTCAGTTCTTAAAAAGAACCGATGCTAATAATGTATATTCCGTATCGGTTACATAAAAAATCGATGATATATATTAAATATTCCCCGTCAGTTCAGTATAAATAACTGACACTGAATATTTTTATTTTATGTTTAAAATTTTTGTTAAACTATAAGCATCGGTTACTAAAAGAACTGACATTGAATAATCAGTTCCACATCGATTATTTTCATAACCAACATTGAATGTTTTTTTTTAATTGAAAATACTCAGTAGCAGCTAAAATTCATTTTTTTACAAAATTGCCACCTGTTCTTTTTCGCCTCTTGTGTGGTTCAAACCGACGTGAAAGGTACGACATTTTATGCTATTTTCTATACTAGTGTTAGGAGTTGATCTCCTTGATCAAGAAGAATTCTAGATATTTTATTCTTTAAAAACAAACATTCATTGAATAGAATCTGAATCCTATTTGAACTCCACTAGAAAAGAAAACTCACACACACTTGAAAAGAAACTGCTCATGCTTCAGAATCAAATGATTAGTCGACTTTTATCATGCATATTAGTTGACTAATCCCTTCCATTAGTCGACTTATAAAGCCTATAAGTCGACTCCTGATAATACTTCTTTTCTATATTCTGTCTAGTCAAATGTATAGTCGACTAATCTGAGCATTAGTCGACTATATAGCCAACTAATATGCTCCACCTTGATTTGCTTCTTCTGCTTCAAGCAATCATCTTCTCCAACTCAATTGAATCTTCTTGGTTCATCATCTCCTCTTGAAAATAAGACAAAATCCTAATAATCTCCACCTTGACTTACTTTTTAAGCCTTTAGCAAAATAGTTTGAGATTTTGAATTTCTACCTTGATATTTTCCTTTGTTGTAACCGTACCGTGAAGCCTTTAAATCTTGCCCCTCTCCTCAGGGCCATTGGTTGTTTATCGCCATACCTTGGGCATCTCGAGCCTTCCCTGAATGTACCTTTTCTTTAGTTGTCCTGCAATATTTAGTCCCTTTACAATTTTTGTGAAACTCCACCTCGAAGTGAGCTTCCTTCAAGCTTTTCATCAAAATTCCACTTTGACTTGAGTTTCTTTCTTTTAGCTTGCATTGCATTTACACCACTACCAGCAAATACCCGCTTGGTGATGCCTTCTAGGCCATGTGATCCCCGCTGGACTTGAGGCAATCTGCCGTTATAATACCGCCATGGTCCTACCGGGCCTTCGCGCCACACACTACCAAAGTCTTCCACCAATCACTTTGGGATAGTCTACCTTCCATTGATGTTTTTGAAAGTACACCTGGAGGGGGGTGAATAGGTGTACGGCTAATCTATGAACAATAATGCGGAAATTAAAACTAAATTGCAACACACTTAATGTAACCAACGAGTGTAGCCGAATTCCCGGTGAAGGGCTCTGGACTAACTCCTCTTGATTCCTCTGAATAAGAGTTGAGGTGTTATATGAAGCTCTCGTGGTTAAACACAAGTGAGGCACACACAAACAACACAAGCATGTATATGATATGGCAATATGAATCAATGCACAAAGAAAGAGAGAGTTAGAGAAAGTGGATCAAACGCAAACACCAAGATATGTTTCGAGGTTCGAGCACACAGCTTTACGTCCCCGCCTTCACATAGAAGGATTCCATTATCTCGTCCACACAGGACTTCCCACACAGGGAACCTCCACTGAAGATTTGGGGCAATTACAATTTGGAGTACACAACTCCTCTCTTTACAAAACACAACCTCTACACTTAGAGGCTAGGCACAAAGCCACCACAATATCAACCTCACAATAGAGGGATAGGCACTTAGCCAACAATCACAATCTCCTCTACACTTAGAGGGATTCCAAACACAATCTCCACCTCTCACTAGAGGGAGCCCAACACAATCTCCACCTCTCACTAGAGGGAGCCAACAACAAAGAAAAGAGGTTTACAACTCAAGGTGATCCCAAAGACCACAAACAACTTCTTTTCCTACAAAACAAAGATCCTAATAGATATGATAGAATGATAAGCTCAAGTGTGGAAAATAAAGAGTTTGGAAATAAAAACACAAAGAAAAATACTTGAGAAAACAACTAGAATAAGATTGAAATGAAGATCAAAACCAATATCCCAAATATCCAATTTTTCTTTGATTTTTCCAACCCTTTAAAACAAATAAAGATGAATCCTTTTGGCTCTAAAAACTCTTTTGAAAACTTGCATAAAACACTAGAGAAGATGAAATTTTTGCTCTTCAAAAACTTATTAAGAAACAACTCAAATGGGGGATATTTATACCACATTTGAAATCTGCCCGTTGGCAGCAGAAAAGGTCAGTTTTGACCTTCCGGTCGACCGGCCAACGGTCAAAAATTCGACCGTTGAGCCCTTCGGTCGACCGCCCGGTCGACCGTGCCAGATCCAGAGAGCAATTGCTCTCTGGTCGGTCGACCGCCCGGTCGACCGGGCCAAAGCTCAAGGTCGACCGCCCGGTCGACCGCCCCCACCTGAGAGTGGGGTGACTTCAGTCGGTCGACCGCACGGTCGACCGGCCAAACCAACTTGGCCTTTTTGCACGTCTCGTGTACATCGGTCGACCGGTCTGGTCGACCGACTACTGGTCTAGTCGACGGTCCCGGTCGACCGCCAGAGCTTGGCAGGATATTTTCAGGACATAAAAACTGGTCTTTTTAATTTTAATTAAATCCCATAAAATCACATAAATTCCACAAAAATCAGTTCTTGTTATATCTTTGAAATACAAACATGTTTGAGTAAAATTAAATCATGTTACAAACATTTTGAACCATTTTTGTGACTTGAAAAATTTGCCTTAAACCAAAATTCGTATTTTCCAAAACTTGGATTTTTCAAAAGGAAAACCGTTTTCTCCAAAACACTTGCAAATAAAAAAACATGATATTTAAATAACTTTTAAGCATGTTGTATATGGATAGAATCCAATATACAAGTAAAGAATTATATCTATTTTTTGACATTAAATCCAAAAATAAGTTTTGTCTAAATACAAAACTCCAAACTCATGAAGTAGACTATCAAACTAAGTTTGTATAATTAGTTGAAGCATAGATGTATATAGAACAAATCTAATATACATTAAACCATGTAAACTTGTTTTGAATCTATCTACTAATGAAAACCAAGATCGGTTAAACCAAAAACTGAAAATCAAAACATGAAACTTAAAACAAGTATGTGTGTTGTGAACTTGAGCATATCACACTATCTAATCTTTACAATGGATCTAAACAAATCTATTCTAAAACAGACCGAGGTCTTCTTGTAGAGCGCCGTCTCCAAGTCGACTCGATCCAAACGTGATCCACTGAGCTTGACTCCAAACAAGTGCTAGATATGAACTTGACGCTCGGCTCTTGAATCACCATGTGAAAGCTCTAAAACACCTTTATTGAAACTAATCACCTACTAATATCTTGGTTAAATATCTGAAACTAAATATCACAAGATTATTAGTAAACATAACTACATGAGTTAATTATCATCAAAACTAGAGTGGAAGGCCTCTAGGCCAATAATCTCCCCCTTTTTGATGATGACAAAACTCATGGAGTTATATATGCATGGATTAAAGTTAAGCTTCAAGGAAGCTCCCCCTTAACTCATGCATAGCAATAAACACTAAAGATATGCAATGAATGCTATAAAAATAAACATGTTCTTGATACCAAAAAAATAAACATGTTCTTAAAAAACAAGGTTACTCTTGATACCAATAAAAAATAGACAATTCCAAAAAAAAATTGCTCTTGATACCAATAAAATTTCAATAAAAAATGTTGCTCTTGATACCAATACTTGATACCAATAAAAACAACAAAATAATATGCTCTTGATATCAAACTTGAAAACAATAAAACAATATGCTTTTGAACACAACATAAAAACAAATGCATGCTAAAATACTTCTTCCCTTTTTATACTAAAATACTAAAACATGCATATATACTAAAATACTTCTCCCCCTTTTGTCAATCATCAACAAAGGGGTCAAGAAAAACACAAACAATGTTCTCCCCCTTTTTGTCAGAAACAAAAATCAACAAGGGGTACAAAAACAAAAACATTATGATACCCAATTGAAAATTATATCAATTTAGCATGAAGGTATACATAAACATCATGATACCAATTTATGATACCAATTGAAAATAAACAAAACACAAACATAAACATTTTGAATAAAACCAATTGAAAGTAAATAAATCATTTTGATACCAATTGAAAGTAATCAAAACACATTGAAGATTACCAACAAAAATTTTCATTAGGAGCATATGATACCAAAAAAAATCAATATACTTTTTTTAATCATTTTTCAATCATAAAGCTTGGGAGTAAAATATCAAATGAAAACAAAACCAATTGAAATACCAATTGAAAGATGAAATGTGAATTTTCTCCCCCTTTATGAAATACCAATGAAAACTATGCAAAAACTTGTATAAGATACCAATTGAAAGATAATCAATTGAAATATAATAGTCATTTAAGAAATCAAGCTTAGCATAACTAACATTTGTGGTGTAAGATATAGAGATATAGTAAGCACAAATAAAACATATATATATGTATGAAAAATGTAAATACCAATCGAAATTCATACTATTTGAATTGTAAGCATACATATATAAAGACATATATGAGTATACAAAAGAATGTCAATAGTGATATCAATTGAAAAGATACAATGATATCAATTGAAAATAAAATAAGATCAAGTGTATAACTCATACTACCTACCACCCTTTTCATGCACATGTTTAAATAGATTTTCAATAATGAGCATACAAGGCATGGTCGCCCAACCAACTGCCCTTAAATGGGTAGGGGTTTTCAAAAATAAGTTTGAAAATAATATAATATGTTTGAAAACTCTACCACATGAAGAATACGAACTAGTTTTATGAAAAACTTGAAAACTAGTACGAAATCCTTCAAGTAAGGAATAAAACAAAAATATTTTTCATGAAACATGAAAAATAGGCAATCAAGCTCAATAATGAAATTTCTTAAAACATGAAAATCATCAAAACTAAGAATCCTTCAAGGTATATGTATGTTTTATATAAACCAGAGCATACATACATATTCAAACATAAACGAGTCCACAAAGGTATATGCATGAAGGTAAGTGGCTCAAGGATGTATATGTATAGCTAATAGTTTAGACAAAATGACATATACATGAAGTTTAAACAAACATATGAAAAACATGTCAAAAATATGGAATACAAGTCAAAATGTATGAATCATCAAAACTAGACTATACTAGTACATCTAATGGGTACAAATGAGCATTCAAGCACAAACATATAATAATCTATTTGTGGCTCACTAGTTGTACAAGTATATATCCAAGTTTTAATGAAAACTAACATCTAAACAAGTAATCAAAACGTGAAGCATAGAAATCAAAACAAAACTCATATGATCATTATGTAAATGCACATACATTAGATCTAGGACATACACATTAGTTAAACTAAAGTGAGAACACAAAATATAGGTCCATATAAACATGGGTGTCTCAAATACTAATCATGCATATCACTAATTTAATAATCATGGTATTTAATATACTAATCATGAAACATCAAAACATGCTAAAAATGAATAATATGAAAAGCATGTAAATATAAATGCGAGTAAGAGATCGTTACCAAAACCATGAGGGTACATCTCCATATCTCCAAACCAAGGTGGTCCTCCCACCAAACCCCCTTAAAAGTGATGCATCCAAATTTGTCCTCTTTAAGCTCGGAACGCATCCACCTCAAGGCACCATCACTCTCACGTCATGTGAGAGCCCACACCTACATCAAATAAAATAGGAGTGGTCTTTGGTATCCATACTCTTTTGGGTCCATGGGGGTTAGCTCCTTTCCTAACCAAACAAATTTATTTGCTAAATTTGAATCATGTATCCTATCATAACAAAATTTAGCAAGGTGGCCCTTACGTCCACAATGTGTACATGTGTACACATGAGCATACAAAGTGTTATGAGTGTGGCCGTGAGGAGCATGTGTATGCCATGGTTTGTGTGCATGCATAGATGGAACTTGTTAACATAGATTCCAAACGTGTATGATTCATGGCACAATGGCTCAAAGTGGAGCCCAAACAATTAACACTCTTCTTCAAAACATTTATATCATTTTTAATACTTGAAGATGTTGGCCCAAAGGCCTTCCACTCTAGTTTTGATGATGATTAACTCATGTAGTTATGTGTACTAATTATCTTGTGATTTTAGTTTCAGATCATTAATCAAGATATTAGTAGGTGATTAGCTTCAACAAGATGGTTTGGAAGCTTTCACATGGTGATTCAAGAGCCCGAGCATCAAAGATCATTCATAGCACTCATTGGAGTCAAGCTCGGTGAATCACGGAGTTTTGGATCGAGTCGGCTTGGAGACGGCGCTCTACAAGAAGACATCGGTATCATAGTTTAGTTTTGTGTTTAGATCCAAATTGTAAAGATTAGATTAGTATGATAAGCTCAAGTTCACAACACACACGTTTCATGTTTTGAATATTGATTTTCGGTTTTTGGTTTAACCGATCTTGGTTTTCATGAATTGATATTATATCAAAAGAAGTTTACATGGTTTAGTGTATATTAGATTTGTTCTATATACATGCATGCTTCAACTACTTAGACAAACTTAATTTGATATACCTATTCATGTGTTTTAGGTTTGTGTTTTAACAAAACTTATTTTTGGAATTAAAGACAAAAACTATGATATGTATATGTTTCATGTATATTGAATTATATCCATATACATCATGCCTAAATGTTGTTTAATATCATGTTTTTGTATTTGGATGAGTTTTGGACAAAATGTATTTTCTATTCAAAATTCAAGTTTTAGAAAATACGGTTTTGGTTTTTGGCAAAATTTCTATAACACAAAAATTGGTTCAAAATGTTTGAGATTTATGTTGAAATGTTTAACACAAGTTTATATTTCAATGTAAAATGATAAAACTATTTTTGTGTAATTTTAGAAATTTTATGAGAATTTTTAGGATTAAAAATAACATGTTTTTGCTGACCAGAACAACCTCTGCCAGGCTAGGTCGGTCGACCGCTACGGTCGACCGCACCAAGTAGCCGGTCGACCGTATCAGTCGACCGACATGCACGGATACGTGCACGCTGGCGCCTCTTGGTCCGGTCGACCGCACGGTCGACCGACTGAAAGCAGGTTGCTCTCTGTTTGTTTCGGTCGACCGGGCGGTCGACCGGTAGCTGGCAACGGTCAAAATGTGACCGTTGGCCGGTCGACCGACCGGTCGACCGGTAGGCCATTTTTGCAGTTTTAGCTACCAACGGCTATATTTTTAAAGGGCCTATAAATACCCCTTTAATGGCCAGTTTTCACTAAGAATTTTTTTGACGAAATTTTCATACTCTCCAGTGTTTTCACAGCAATCAAAAGAAGTTTTTGGGCTTTTAATTGAACAATCTATTTGGTATTTTTGCTAGGATTTGAAAAATTAAAGAAAAGGGTTTTTGGGAAAAGTGATTGATTCATCTTCTTCATCTTGTTTTCTAGTTTTTCCCAAGGATTTCCTTTGAGATTTTGATTTCCATTCCTTTGGTTTTCTCCACACTTGAGCTACATCTACTATCTTATTCTATAGGATCTTTGTGGGGAAAGAGATTGTTTGTGGTTGAAATATACCACCAAGTTGTAAACCCTTGCTTTGTGATATCCTTCTTTGGTAGAGGTTGATTTGGGTTAGCTCCCTCTTTTGTAGAGGTTGAGATTGTGTTTTGCTCCCTCTAGGTGAGGTGGAGTTTGTATTGAGTTGTAATCCCTCAAGTGGTGAGGTGATTATTTTGTTGGCTTGGTGTTGTGCCTCAAGGAGGAGGTTGTGTTTGTAAAGAGAAGAGTTGGGTACTCCTTGTAATTGTGATTGCCCCAAATCCTCGGTGGAGGTTCCCTTTGTGGGAGTCCTTTGTGGACAAGCTAGTGGAGTTGAAATCCTTCTGTGTGAAGGCGGGGATGTAGAGCTGGGTGCTCGAACCTCGAAACATATCTTGTTGTTTGCACTTGATCCATTGACTCTTACTCTCTCTCTCTCTCTCTCTCTCTCTCTTTACTTTTGTGCCTTGCATCATTTCACATTGATCATTCATACTTACATGCTTGGCTTGGTTGTGTGCATCACTTGTTGCTTGTATCATTGTGTAATTGCAATTAGTTTTTAAATTCCGCATTAAGTTCACTAGATTAGCATTATCACCTATTCACCCCCCCTCTAGGTGATTTCAATTGGTATCAGAGCCTACGCTCCTGATATTTAGGTTTAACCACCTAGGAGTGAGATCTTGGTTTGCTAATCTTCATTTGCATTTTCATTTGCACACATATAGTTGCACTCATGGATAGCCCTCCTATGTTTGACTTTTCTAGACATGATTTTTGGATGACCAAGATGACTAGTCATTTGAAAAGCCTAGGACATCTAGTTTATCAAGCCACTACTCAAGATCCTACCCAAATAGTAGCAAGCATAAAAAGGCAAATGCATTAGCACTTAAAACACTTAGAGCATCTCTTAATGAAGATCTTTTTCCTGTATTTGCTCATTATGATTCGGCTTTTACAGTTTGGAGCATATTGACTTCTCCCGAGCTACCAAGGATTGTCAACAAGTTGAGAAGATCTAGGAGAGACGAGTCCGACGATCATTGCCTCATGGTCCAAGGGAAAGACTCCCTTGAGGTATAATCGGATTCTCAACTAGATGATAGCTCTAGTTCATATTGTTATGGATGTTTTGAAGTTCAAAATTTAAATGTAGAACTTGCATCTAAGCTTGAAAATTTTGTGGAAAAACATGACCTTTTGAAAAAGAATCATTTTGAATTAAAAGAAGAAATGAAGGATTTGTGCTCAACTTTTGAATTGGTTTTGCAAGAGAAGGAAGAGATTACTAGTGAACGTGACTCACTAAGATCTCAACTAGACCTTACCCTAAAAGAGATTGATGTTTTGAAAAGCAAAAATGATTGTGATGATGTTATGAAAAACAATGAGGTTTTATCTTCTAAATTAGATTTTGTTTTAAAAGATAACCTTATTTTGAAAAATGAAATTGATTCCATCACAAAAGAATTGGATTTGGTTTTAAAGAAAAATAAATTCTTGCAAAATGATTTAGATTCTCATGTTTGCCATGCTAGTGTAACTTCTTCTTCTAGCACTTCTAATGCATGCTCCACTTTGTCCTCTAGCATTGAAAATGATATAAATGTATTGAAGAAAAGTGTTGATTGTTTGGGCTCCACTTTGAGCCAATGTACTTTAAATCATACACGCTTGGAAACCTTGGTCCGTAAGAAACAAGGTCCATCTTTACATGTACACCCATCACGGCATACACATGCTTCTCACGGTCACCACCATCACACCGTGTATGCTCATGTGTACACATGTACACATTGTGGTCGTAAGGGCCACCTTGCTAGATTTTGCTATGATCGTTT
Organism: Agave tequilana; assembly: GCA_038442645.1. NCBI lineage: Eukaryota > Viridiplantae > Streptophyta > Magnoliopsida > Asparagales > Asparagaceae > Agave > Agave tequilana. The sequence goes on from JAVJIF010017103.1 coordinate 78,719, forward strand.
ACATGATGAAAATTTAGCATGTAATTTTGTTTGGGTTAGGAAAGATACTAACCCCCGTGGACCCAAGAGAAAATGGGTACCAAAGACCACTCCTTTGATTTTTGATGTAGGAGTGAGCTCTCGCATCATGTGAGAGTATTGGTGCCTTGAAGTGGATGCGTTCCAAGCTTAAAGAGAACCATTTTTGGATGCATCACTTTCAAGGAGTTTGGTGGAAAGACCACCATGGTTTGGAGAACTAGAGAGGTGCCTTCATCGGTTTTGGTAACAATCTCTAACTCCCGCTTTTATATTTGCATGCCTTTCATGTTTATCGTTTTATAGCATGCCATGTTTTATTGTTCATTATACTTATGCCATGTTCATTAGATTAGTGATATACATGTTTAGTTATTTGAGACACCCATGTTTAAAATGGACTTATCTTTGTGTTCTCACTTTGTTTTTAACTAATATGTATGCTCTAGATCTAATGCACATGCATATACATAATGATCATATGGATGTTTATGATGTTTTGGTTTCATGCTTCATGTTTTGATTAGTATGTTAAATACCATGATTATTAGACCATTGACATGCATGTATAGCTCTTGAGATTACCCTTGTTTATAAGGACCCATATTTTGTGCTCTCACCACTGTTTAGCTATTATGTATATCATATTTCTAATAACATGTGGATTTACATAATGATCGTGTTTGTGTTTATGTATCATGATTTTTGACCCGTTTTGTGCTACATGATTTGATTACTTGTTTAGATGTTAGTTTTCATTAAAACTAGGATTTATACTTGTACATATAGTGGGTCACAAATAAACCTTTATATATGTTTATGCTTGGATGCCTAATTGTACCCATTAGATGTTCTAGTATAGTCTAGTTTTGATGATTCGTGCATTTTAAACTTGTATTCCTATTTTGGACATGTTTTTATGATCATGTGTTTTCACTTCATGTATATGTCTATTTTGCCAAACCTTAAGATATACATGTATACCCCTTGAGTCATTTGCTTTTCATGCAAATGTTTATATATGGACTCAATTGTATTTAGGGATATGTATGTATACCTTTGTTTTGTCAAAACATACATATGCCTTGAAGTATAGATTGTTTTAATGAAAATTTTGGTGTTTCATGTTTTCATGTGTTAATGTTTTAAAAGGAATTTAAATGAGCTAAATTGAATATTTTCATGATTGTGTGTTTCACATTACACTTGTTCACTCACTTTATTATGTTTCTCATGATTGTGTTTTCATGAGTATGATTTGGGATTTATGGACTTTGAGTGTTTAGTGCCATGTGATTTACATGTGTTTCATGAAAAACATTTTGTTTTATTCCTTGCTTGAAGGATTTCGTACTAGTTTACTATTTTTTCATTTAACTAGTTCGTATTCTTCACTTTGGTAGAGTTTTTCAAACATTCTATATTTTCAAAACCTATTTTTGAAAACCCTACCTTCTATGGGCGGTTGGATGGGAGACCATGCTCATGTATGCTTTATAGTGAAATCATTTAAACTTGAACATGTGTTGAGAGGATAGGAATATGAGATATACACTTGATCTTATTGTTGTTTCAATTGGTATCATTGAATTCTTTCAATTGGTATCAATATTGACATCTTTCTTATATACTCATATATTTGTATGTATGTATGTATGATTTCATTTCAAATAATATCAATTTCGATTGGTATTCATTTTTTCATACATATATGTGTTTTATTTGTGCTTCCTATATTCCTATATTGTCAAGCACAAATCTTGTTTATGTTAAAACTTGAGTTTCAACTTTGTTTCAATTGATTAGTTTTCAATTGGTATCCATATACAAGCTTTATAATAGTTTTAATTGGTATTTCATAAAGGGGGAGAAAATCTTGTATTTCACCTTTCAATTGGTATTTTGTATTCCACTCCCTTACTTTATGATAGAAAATAATAATTTCAATTGCTTTATGATTGAAAATTTTCAAATTGGTATCTTATGCTTTAAAGAATAATAATTTCAATTTGGTATCAAGATTTATGTTTAGAAATTCAAAATTTGTAATGTTTATTTTCAATTGGTATCAAGATTGTTTATTTACAATTGATATGTTATTTGTTTATTTATCAATTGATATCAAGATGTTTGTTTTTCAATTGGTATAGTTTCACTTTTAATTGGTATCAATATGCATTTCATTGACACATTTTTAATTGGTATCATATTTGTATTGACCCCTTATTGACATTGTTTTTGTTTTAGACAAAAAGGGGGAGAACATTTTTTTGTTGTTTTGATTCACCCTTTATTGTTTCTTTGTTTTGAACAAAAAAAAGGGAAAAGAATATGTTTTTATTAGTTTGGTTGTGTTTTCTAACCCTTTGTTGATGATTGACAAAAAGGGGGAGAAGAATTTGTAGTTTATATGCATGTTGTTTTGTATGCATATGTTATGTTTTTATTAAGTTCAATTGGTATAAAGAACATTAATTCATTAGTTTTAATTTGCAATTGGTATCAAACAAGAGTTTTTGTTTTGAATATGTATATATTTTATTTAATTGATATCAAGAACATGTTTCATATGCATATTCATTTGGTGTCAAGAGCCTTGTTTATATGCATTTTATTGTTTTATGCATGTCTATGCATTTTCATGTTTTAGTATTCATTGCATATATTTATTGTTTATGTTATGCATGAGTTAATGGGGAGTTTCTTTGAAGCTTAACTTTAATCCATGCATATATAACTCCATGAGTTTTGTCATCATCAAAAAGGGGGAGATTGTTGGCCCAAAGGCCTTCCACTCTAGTTTTGATGATGATTAACTCATGTAGTTATGTGTACTAATTATCTTGTGATTTTAGTTTCAGATCATTAATCAAGATATTAGTAGGTGATTAGCTTCAACAAGATGATTTGGAAGCTTTCACATGGTGATTCAAGAGCCCGAGCGTCAAAGATCATTCATAGCACTCATTGGAGTCAAGCTCGGTGAATCACGGAGTTTTGGATCGAGTCGGCTTGGAGACGGCGCTCTACAAGAAGACATCGGTACCATAGTTTAGTTTTGTGTTTAGATCCAAATTGTAAAGATTAGATTAGTATGATAAGCTCAAGTTCACAGCACACACGTTTCATGTTTTGAATATTGGTTTTCAGTTTTTGGTTTAACCGATCTTGGTTTTCATGAATAGATATTATATCAATAGAAGTTTACATGGTTTAGTGTATATTAGATTTGTTCTATATACATGCATGCTTCAACTACTTAGACAAACTTAATTTGATATACCTATTCATGTGTTTTAGGTTTTGTGTTTTAACAAAACTTATTTTTGGAATTAAAGACAAAAACTATGATATGTATATGTTTCTTGTATATTGGATTATATCCATATACATCATGCCTAAATGTTGTTTAATATCATGTTTTTGTATTTGGATGAGTTTTGGACAAAATGTATTTTCTATTCAAAATTTAAGTTTTAGAAAATACGGTTTTTGGTTTTTGGCAAAATTTCTATAACACAAAAATTGGTTCAAAATGTTTGAGATTTATGTTGAAATGTTTAACACAAGTTTATATTTCAATGTAAATGATAAAACTATTTTTGTGTAATTTTAGAAATTTTATGAGAATTTTTAGGATTAAAAATAACATGTTTTTGCTGACCAGAACAACCTCTGCCAGGCTAGGTCGGTCGACCGCTACGGTCGACCGCACCAAGTAGCCGGTCGACCGTATCAGTCGACCGACATGCACGGATACGTGCACGCTGGCGCCTCTTGGTTCGGTCGACCGCACGGTCGACCGACTGAAAGCAGGTTGCTCTCTGTTTGTTTCGGTCGACCGGGCGGTCGACCGGTAGCTGGCAACGGTCAAAATGTGACCGTTGGCCGGTCGACCGGTAGGCTTTTTGGTAGTTTTAGCTGCCAACGGCTATATTTTTAAAGGGCCTATAAATACCCCTTTAATGGCCAGTTTTCACTAAGAATTTTTTGGACGAAATTTTCATACTCTCCAATGTTTTCACAGCAATCAAAAGAAGTTTTGGGCTTTTAATTGAACAATCTATTGGTGTTTTTGCTAGGGTTTGGAAAATTAAAGAAAAGGGTTTTTGGGAAAAGTGATTGATTCATCTTCTTCATCTTGTTTTCTAGTTTTTCCAAGGATTTCCTTTGAGATTTTGATTTCCATTCCTTGGTTTTCTCCACACTTGAGCTACATCTACTATCTTATTCCATAGTGTTGGCCCAAAGGCCCATCACTCTAGTTTTGATGATGATCAACTCATATAGTTATAGTACTAATGATCTTGTGTTTAATTAGTGACAGATTCCTTATCAAGATCTTAGTAGGTGTGGAGCTTCAACAAAGGATTTAAAGTCATGTTTTGGAGCTAGCACCGGTTGATTCACGAGCCTATGCATCAAGACCACATCAAGAATTGAGCTCGTTGGATCGTGTGTGGACCAAGTCAAGAAGATGAGAAGACTTCGAGGGAAGACTTCAGGATCAAGACTTGTGTTTAGGTATAAGATTTTTGTTTTTAGTCAAAATGTAAAGGATAGAATAGTTGGTGGATTGCTCAAGTATATATCACACACACACTCTTGATTTAGTTTGTTTTAGAAAAGATTTTTAACCAAAAACCAAAATGATATTTGTCCAAAATGAAAGGTATTGTTTTTGGTGTTTCTCATGTACATGTCTTTTGAAACCAAAATCATATTTAGAGCTTAATGTCAAAAACATAGATATTTCATCTTAATTGTGTAGTGGATCATATCCATACACACTATGCTTTAATGAATTCAAAATATCTTGTTTTTGTATCATGATGAAGTTTGGAAAACAAGTTTTAGAAAAATACAAGTTTTCAATTAAGCCAATATTTCCATAATACAAAAATAGTCCAAATCTTTTATAACATGCCTTGATTTTGTGCAAGCATGTTTGTTTATCAAAGTATATTGGTAAAATTATTTTTGTAGATTTTTAGTATATTTTATGGGATTTTATTTGAGCCAAAAGACCATCTTTTAATCCCAGTTTTTCTATTCTGGCTTCAGCAAGTCGACTGTATAGTCGACTATATCTAAAGTCGGTCGACCGGCTCGGTCGACCGACGTGCACAGACGTGCACGCTTGACCTGGCAGGATGCCGGCCGACTGGGCGGACGATCGGAACTGAGAGCAGTGCTCTCTGTTCTTCTGGGTCGACCGGGCGGTCGACCGGAGGCTCCAACGGTCGGATTTTTGACCGTTGGCGGTCGACCGGGCTGTCGACCGGCAGTCTGACAGAACCCCAACGGCTAGTTTTTGACAGCCTATAAATTTGGGGGTTTGGTCATTGTTTTCACCAAGATTTGGAGATAGTTTTAGAGGCAGTTTTTCCCACTCTTTCCAGAGGTTTTCTCCACAAAATAGTGATCTAATATTTCCTATCAAAAGGAAGTTTTATTAAGAGTGTGTTTAAAGAGATTCTTTGAGTTTTCCTCCACCATCTCTTTCCTTGTTTTCTCACACAAACACTTGAGCAACCATTGAGCTATTTATTCTATAGGAGTGTTATTGTGAGAGGATTTTAGGTGATCAAGAGTTGTGATCACCAAAGTTCATCTTTGTTCTTTGAGGAGGCAGACGTGTGTGTTCGCGGATTGTTTCGGGTCCTAGTGAGGACTTGGTGGTTTAGAGTTCGTGTGTGAACTCTTGGTGATTGAGGTGCGGCCTCGATGAGCCGGTGGGCTTGTGTTGTGTACGGGACTAGGGAGTCCGAGGGATTGTAGGTGTTGCGGCACCAAGGAGAGATCCATTGGGATCGTGAATAGTGGAAATCCTTCGTGTGTCGAAGGCGGGGATGTAGAGCAAGTGTGCTCGAACCTCGAAACAAATCGCTTGTGTTTGCGATTGCTCTCTTTCTCTCTATCCCTTGTTTATATCTTGCATTCAATTATTGTCTTTACATTTACATGTTTGATATATTGTGTGCTCATTGATACTTGCTTGGGATTGTTTGCTAACACTAGTTTTCAACCAAGAGAGCCAATGCGGTACCTCAACCCATTCAAGGGGAATCTAGAGGAGTTTGTCCAGAGCCTTCACGGGAATTCGGCAACACTCTTGTGTTAAACTTGGTGTTTAGTGTAAAAGTTTTATTTTGGTCATAATAGTTTTTTGCTTCCGCATTATTTATCATTAAGTGACCATTAGATTAGTCATCACCTATTCACCCCCCCTCTAGGTGATTTACAATTGGTATCAGAGCTTGGTACTCTAATTTGGGTCTTACAACCTAGAGTTAAAGATCCTCCTTTTAGGCTAATCACAATATTTGTACACACATCATGGATTTCATGTCACCACCCACCTTTGACATTCTTAACATCCAAATTTGGAAGGTTAAGATGTCCTTGTACCTCAAAGCCTTAGGTTATAATGTTTATCTTGCCACTACTAATAATGCATATTGTTTAAATGGTAAGAATTTTGAGGCTAATGCAAAAGCCCTTAATGCTTTAAAGTCAACCCTAAATGATGATTATTTATCTAGGGTTTCTAACATTGATTCGGCTTTTGTAGCTTGGAACATCATCACCTCCCTTGGCGAAAAGGATCTATACTATGCCGGGAGCGATTCGGACGTTGGAAGCAACACCTCCAACTTGTGCTATATGGTCCAAGGGGATAACCCCCTTGAGGTATCTACCGAATCCGAGAATGAGGATGTAGACATGTCATATGATGAGCTTCAACTTTTGTCAACTATTACTTGAGAAATATGACATGATTAAGAAAGATAATAAAAAGATGAAAAGAAACTTGATTGCATGCATATAGAACATGATTCATTTAGAAGTAACATTGCATGCTTAGAAAAAGAAAATAAAGATTTGAAAAATGAGAATGTTTCCTTGCTTGCAAAAATTAAATAATTTATGTGAAGGAAACACTATTTGATAGAAAAATAAAATTGCTTTGGTGGAAAACAAAAGGAAGTTGTTTTCAAGAAAATAATTCTTTAAAAAGAAAATTTGTTGAAAAGAAAAAGATAATGTTTCTCAAAAGAAAAAGAAAAATGATTCTATATCTCACCATGCTTTACATGCCACCACTAATGAGATTAAAGATTTGAAAAATAAAATGGATTGTTTGAGTTCAACTTTGAACTCATGTGCATTTAACCATACTAGGTTGGAGTCAATGTTTTCAAAGAAACAAACTCCACACATTCATGCACAACATCATCATGCATTTGCTTATGTTGCACGCCATGATCACACTCACACACATAAGCATACTAAGGTGTACACTTGTACACATTGTGGCCGCAAAGGCCATTTAGCAAAATTTTGTTATGACAAGTTGCATCATTTTAATTTTGCTAATAATAAAAATTTGTGGGTTCCTTACAAGACTAACCCCAAAGGACCCAAGAAAATATGGGTACCAAAACCCCCACCCCATGTTTTTGATGTAGGTGAGGGATCTCTCAAGACGTGAGAGATTTGGTGCCTTGTTAGTGGATGCAAATGGACTTGATGGACACACATTTTGAGCACCACTATCAAGGGAGTTTTGGTGGGATGACCACCATATTTGAGCTTTGGAGTTGGTAACAATCTCTAAACTCCTATTTTATTTATGTTCATGCTTGTTCATTCATAATATTCATAGCATGTTCATGTTTATGATTTTATGTGCTTCATGTGGTAATAACATGCTTAGATGTAGTTTTTATCAAAACTTGTATTATACATATACAAATAGTGAGATACATTTGTTTTATATATGATTGCACTTCATGCTCATTTGTACCCACTATATGCATATGTATAGGCTAGTTTTGATGATTCTTTCATTTATACATGTGTTGCCAATTTCATGTTTTACTTCATGTATATGTATTATTAATTCAAATCTAATAAATATACATGTATACCGTGAGTCTCTTGCTTCATGCAAATACATTTAATAGACTCTTTATATTTGGGATATGTATGCATATTGTCAGAATTGGATAAATCATACATATGCCTAGAAGTTTATTGTTAAATGAAAATTTGTATTTTCAAAATTTTTTTGATAAAATGTTATTCATGGTTGATGTGAGCTTCATTGATTATTTTCATGAAATTACTAATTACATAATGCTTGTACACTCACATTTTTTTGGTATGATTGTCATGACTATGTTTCATGTACACATTTTATGAGCTTTATAGATCTTGAGTGTCAACCTTGTGTATTTAGTTATGCTTTATGAAAACATATGATTTGATGTATTTGAAGGATCTTTAACTAGTTTTTCAAAAATCAATTTATACTAGTTATTTATTCTTCAATCAGACTATAAAATATACACATGATCCTATTTTTAATCATATAGATAAATTCTTTGTGTTCTCAATATTTGATGCTTCATGATTTGAATATTAGTTTAAATGTAAGTTTTTGTTAACACTAGGATTTATACTTGTACATATTGTGGACCACAAATAAATCTATCTATATTTGTGCTTGAACGCTTATTTGAACCCATTAGGTGTGCTAGTATAGTCTAGTTTTGATGATCCATACATTTTTAAACTTGTAATCCCTTTTTAGATTTGTGTTTTGATCATGTGCCTTCATTTCATGTATATGTTTATTTTGCCAAACTTTAAGATATACATGTATACTTCTTGAGTCATTTGCCTTTCATGCAAATCTATATATATGGACTCAATTGTGTTTAGGGATATGTATGTATACTTCTTGTGCTGTCAAAACATACATGTACCTTTAAATATAATTTTTTTTAAATGAAAAATTTGTGATGATTTTCATGTTTTCAAAATTTATGATAATTTTTCATATTGTCTCATTTAAAGGAATATTGAGCTTTATTGCCTTTTTCATGATGCCATGTTCCACATAACACTAGTGCACTCACTTCTTTTGAATATTTTCTCATGAGTATGATTTCATGAGTTTTATATGGACTTTATGAATAATAGAGTGTTTTTAGTGCCATGTGATTTACACATATTTCATGAAAAATATTTTTGATTTATTCCTTGATTGAAGGATTCCGTACTAGTTTTCAAACTTTTTCATTTAACTAGTTCGAATTCTTCATATGGTAGATTATATGATGTATACACTTAAGCTTAATCTTTCAATGGTATCATTGGATATTTTCAATTGGTATCAATATGATTCTTTTGTATACACTCATATTTATGTATATGTATGTATCAAGTTCAACTGTATGTATCAATTTCAATATCAATTGGTATACTCATTTTTCATACATATATATATGATAGTTTTGTGCTTGAGTTAAAATGGATTTATATATTTAAAGCACAAAGTTTATTAATGCTAAGCCTAATTCAAATCTTATTTTTCAAGCTTATGCATTAGTTTTAAATTGGTATCAATATGGTTGATCATTACTTTACTATTGATTACTATTTTACAAATGATCATGTTCTAATTGATATCAAAATTCAAAATTTGTTTTATTGAGAAAATTCAAAATTTTGTTTTATAAGAAAAATTCAAAATTTTTGATTTATATTGCCTATATGCAAGGAGAGCTTAACATCTCTTCTACATATAGATTCATGTTGAGTATTGTATATTGAGGAGCTTGACAACTCTTCTTTATGTAATACACGTGTGTAGGGGGAGCTTCACATCTCCTCTTATGCATGGCATATTATGCGTTATGTGAATTAGGGCTTGTCATCCCTCGTTCATTTATTGTATATATGTTGGGAAGTTAACTTAGCTTCTTCCTCTTCATGAATGTATATCGCATATAACCTTTATTGATTGATTTTGATTTAACCCTTTTTGATCTCTTTGTTTATGACAAAAAGGGGGAGAAATATTTGATGATTTTGTTTTTACCCCCTTGTTGATGATTGACAAAAAGGGGGAGAAGAATTTGAGGTTTATATGCATGTTGAGTACTATTTATGTTTATGCATATATGTTATGTTTTGCAAATAGGAGAAAAAGATTTATTTTGTTTTAACTCCATACATTTGCATACTTATTCATGTGCTTTATTGCATATTTATTTATTTATTTGTTATGCATGAGTTAAGGGGGAGCTTCTTTGAAGCTTTACTTTAATCCATGCATATATAACTTCATGAGTTTTGTCATCATCAAAAAGGGGAGATTGTTGGCCCAAAGGCCCATCACTCTAGTTTTGATGATGATCAACTCATATAGTTATAGTACTAATGATCTTGTGTTTAATTAGTGACAGATTCCTTATCAAGATCTTAGTAGGTGTGGAGCTTCAACAAAGGATTTAAAGTCATGTTTTGGAGCTAGCACCGGTTGATTCACGAGCCTATGCATCAAGACCACATCAAGAATTGAGCTCGTTGGATCGTGTGTGGACCAAGTCAAGAAGATGAGAAGACTTCGAGGGAAGACTTCAAGATCAAGACTTGTGTCTAGGTATAAGATTTTTGTTTTTAGTCAAAATGTAAAGGATAGAATAGTTGGTGGATTGCTCAAGTATATATCACACACACACTCTTGATTTAGTTTGTTTTAGAAAAGATTTTTAACCAAAACCAAAATGATATTTGTCCAAAATGAAAGGTATTGTTTTTGGTGTTTCTCATGTACATGTCTTTTGAAACCAAAATCATATTTAGAGCTTAATGTCAAAAACATAGATATTTCATCTTAATTTTGTAGTGGATCATATCCATACACACTATGCTTTAATGAATTCAAAATATCTTGTTTTTGTATCATGATGAAGTTTGGAAAACAAGTTTTAGAAAATACAAGTTTTCAATTAAGCCAATATTTCCATAATACAAAAATAGTTCAAATCTTTTATAACATGCCTTGATTTTGTGCAAGCATGTTTGTTTATCAAAGTATATTGGTAAAACTATTTTTGTAGATTTTTAGTATATTTTATGGGATTTTATTTGAGCCAAAAAGACCATCTTTTAATCCCAATTTTTCTGTTCTGGCTTCAGCAAGTCGACTGTATAGTCGACTATATCTGAAGTCGGTCGACCGGCTCGGTCGACCGACGTGCACGCTTGACCTGGCAGGATGCCGGCCGACCGGGCGGACGACCGGAACTGAGAGCAGTGCTCTCTGTTCTTCTGGGTCGACCGGGCGTCGACCGGAGGATCCAACGGTCGGATTTTTGACCGTTGGCGGTCGACCGGGCGGTCGACCGGCAGGTCTGACAGAACCCCAACGGCTAGTTTTTGACAGCCTATAAATTTGGGGGTTTGGTCATTGTTTTCACCAAGATTTGGAGATAGTTTTAGAGCCAGTTTTTTCCACTCTTTCCAGAGGTTTTCTCCACAAAATAGTGAGCTAATATTTCCTATCAAAAGGAAGTTTTATTAAGAGTGTGTTTAAAGAGATTCTTTGAGTTTTCCTCCACCATCTCTTTCCTTGTTTTCTCACACAAACACTTGAGCAACCATTGAGCTATTTATTCTATAGGAGTGTTATTGTGAGAGGATTTTAGGTAATCAAGAGTTTGAAAAACACCTAGAGGGGGGGTGAATAGGTGTGAATGCTAATCTAGGAAACTAAATGCAAACTAAGTGCGCTAAATGCGGAAGCTAATGCAAATTATGCACAAACTAATACAATACAACAAGTGTAGCCGAATTCCCCTTTCGAGCTCTGGACTAACTCCCCTTGATTCCCCTTGAAATGGGTTGATGTGCTATGTGAAGCTCTTATTGGATGAGTATAAGTTAGGCACACACACACAAGCAATCCAAGCAATATGAAATACACACAATCAAGCCAAGCATATAATAGATATGACATAAGAAATGCAAGGCACAACACAAGCAATATATGATATGATATGAATATGATGCTTTGCACAAATATAAGAGAGAGAGAGTTAGAGAGACAATGGATCAATACGCAAACACCAAGATTTGTTTCGAGGTTCGAGCACCTTGCTCTACATCCTCGCCTACACCACCGTGTAGGATTTCCACTATCTCAACTCCCACCGAGGGAACCTCTACCGAAGAGGATTTCTTACAACTCTAGGAGTACCAAACTCCTCTCTCAACAACAACCTCCTCACAACCGAGGGGTTAGGCCCGTAGCCAATACAACAACCAATCCACACACCTCTACCGAAGAGGCTCACAACCAAACTCCACCTCTGCCTAAGAGGGATCCACAACACAATCACCCGATCACCTCTACCGAAGAGGGATTCACAGTATAAGGGTGTTTACAATAATGAGGTTTATAACAAACAACCTCAAACACTTCTCTTTCTTTTTCTCTTATCTTTTTCCACAAAAACAAGATCCTAATAGTTTAGGATAGAAGATAGCTCAAGTGTGGAAAACTAGGTGTTTGGAAAACTACAACAAAGAAAATCACTTGGGAAATCCTTGCAAAGATAGTAGTCTGCGACCATGGTCACAAACTTCGAAATTTTTATTATACTATGACTGTGACTATGATCGCAGACTTTGTTAAATGGTCAGAATTCTGTTACATAGACATATGAAAAAAGACAGTGTCTGTCGTCGGAGTGCTGAACGACATCATGTTTCGTATGTTTATGATTTTTTTGTGTTTAAGGAATGCGAAATATTACCATTGTATTTCATTATTTTTTACATTGTGCATTTGTAATAGAAAAATCAATATACGGTTGGCCCACATTAAATTTTATTTTTCTATTCATTTCAGTTTCTTTTATTAAACATATATGAGTTGAAATAACACGAAATAAAATAATATAAAATTAATAAAAAACAATAGTTTTTTACGTTTCAAACATGTTTTTTACTTTTCAATGATGCTGTTTATTTCACATTATCTTGTTCCAAATTTTTTCTATTATATTTTCGATGTAGTAGAATTAGAAATTTTATAACTGTAGATATATTCAACTGAAAATTCTTTAGGTAAATTTTGTTTGTGGATGAGTTTGCCTAGTTTAGAAGTAAAAAGGAGTATTTTTTGTCAATTTGATTCACGATTCTTTAGGTGGGATTTTTTGATTTTTTGACGCCTACACTTTGCGACCGATATGTGGCATATATTCAGCCACGTCACCGCCGGCTGAGAAACTCTCTCAGCCGTCGGCTGAGGTACAGTAACCTCATATATATATATATATATATATATATATATATATATATATATATATATATATATATATATATATATGAGAAATGTATATCAGCCTGCAGCTGAGAGAACTCTCTCAGCCTGCGGTGACGTGGCTCAATTTTGTCTCCCAAGTAACTTTCGCACCGCTTGTAGGAAGAAGTTAAGTTACCAAATACCCCTTATCCAAAAGGCAATTTTGGAGCGCACGTTGTCAGACTTAGGTTATTGTTTATTATTATTTTTCCCCTTTTTTTGCCGCTCTTTATAGGATTTAGGTTATTGTTTATAAATTATTTTTTCCCCTATTTCCTTATCTCTCTTTGTCAGATCTAGGTTCTCCTTTTCAGCCTTCGATAAATTTTTTTCTAAAAATATAAAATCTTTTCAGATCAATTTTTTCTCCAAAATATTTAATGTCGACGTCTGAGCAGTCTACTGGCGATCTAAATATGGAAGATATTGCATCTGGTTCTACTTTCTCTCAGAATATTGAAAATCTTGAAGGGTTGACATCTTTGCATGCCGATCAACAGGTTTTAATTGTTTCAATTTTTTAAAAACAATTTCTTAAATATTGAATTTTTCTCTAGACTATGTGGTACTGCGACCTATAACACATGTTTTAAAGTTTCAGAAATGCGACCGTTTTAATATTCGGTCGCAATCTTATTTGAAAATAATCTCCGGCTGTGAAATCTTTTTTTTGGTATGCGTCTTACGTCGCAGTCTTTAGTAAGAAGTAATATAGATTTCTTCTCATACGTATAATTGCGACTTAGGTCGCAGTCTTTGATAAGAAGTAATATAGATTTCTTCTCTTACGGATAACTGCGACTTAGGTCGCAGTCTTTAGTAAGAAGTAATATAGATTTCTTCTCATACGGATAACTGCGACTTAGGTCGCAGTATTTAATAAGAAGTAATATAGATTTCTTTTCATACGGATAACTGCGACTTTGGTCGCAGTATTTAATAAGAAGTAATATAGATTTCATCTCTTATGCGACCTTGGTCGCAGTTATATAACTTATATTTTAGACGTGTGATATCTAAAAAATATTTATATTCATCGTACATGTCTTATTCATAACAAAATCTGCCCCAATGATAGGTAAACCAAAAGTGAGGGCAACATCCTCCACTGTTAACTCGATTTGTTTGCCCCCAATTCTAAAGGTCCTTGTATCCCTATCATACTGGTCTAAAATCCTCAGTACCGCAACGTTTGATTTTAGAGCCTTTTCACCCCCAATTCCTCATTATAGAAGGCAATGAAGATTGGGCCAAATGGGGTATTCTTGATCGCCTCTACAAAATCTGCCTGAATGTACTTTTTAAATTTCATGATGAACTCGCACATAGGTTTTTAGGCTTGATCTCAGAGGACGGACCTTCATCTGTTGTTTACCTATAGATGTAGAAAAATAAAAAATTTTAGACCAATGATTATTTAAAAATTATAAGGGAGTAAAAAGCATATTATTTTTAATAAACTGCGAGCAAGGTCGCAGTCATCTTCAGTGCAAACATAATCTACTAAGACCCGGACGACACTGCGACAAAGGTCGCAGTCAACTACAGTGCAAACATAATCTGCTGCGATCCGGGTCGAGACTGCGACCAAGGTCGCAGTCATCTACAATGCAAACAAAAACAACTGCGACCCTGGTCGACACTGCGATAAAAGTTGCAGTCATCTACAATGCAAACACAAACAACTGCGACCTGGTCGACATGCGACCAAGGTCGCAGTCATCTACAATGCAAACACAAACAACTGCAACCCTGGTCGACACTGCGACTAAGGTCACATAAGACTACAGTGCGAACACAGACTTTTATCTGTTATTTACCTATAAATGAAGAAAAATTAAAAACTTTAGAGAAATGATTATTTAAAAAACTATAAGGGAATAAAAAGCAAATTAATTTTAAAACACTGCGACCAAGGTCGCAGACAAAAACAGTACTAATGTAAACAATGAATGACACTGCGACCAAGGTCGCATAATTCTACAGTGCAAACATAAATATCTGCGACCAGGGATTTTAAAAAAAGACGTTAAATACACTGCGACCATGGTCGCATAATTATACTACAACGCATATTGAAACAACTGCGACCCATGTCGCAGTATGCAATAAAAAACAAAGGACCTTTCAGATACTGCGACCAACGTCGCATTCGTCTAAAATGAAACGTCTAAAAAATTTTTTTTAAAAATCTACGTTCTAAATCGAACAGATCTGCAACTATAGTTTTAACTATTGCGACCGAGGTCGACAAATTGTGTATGAAAAAAAATTTTGGCTTAAAAAAATATTAGCAAGGTCGCATACATATACATCGCTTTTTTAAAAATACTGCGACCATGGTAAAAATAAAAGGAAATGAAAAAACTTGAAAAAAATGGACCTTTATCGTTGTGTTAGAAAATCTATAAATTTAAAAATTTATTCGTCATCTAAAGTTTCAAAATCTCTTTCTTCATTGCGACCATGGTCCCAAGATTAAAAAAAAAGTGACAGAAACGGAAATAAATCTAAAAAAAATTATTAAAACTATTAAAATCCATAAACCCTAAAAAAAATTGAAAATTATCATTTTTCTAGTACCTTTTTTGGCGGATGATTTCTTTGGCGCCATTTTTTGCAAGTATATTTTTTAAAAAAACGGATGAAATTTGAGAAACAATAGAACTAATTGTATCTAAATGATCAGGTGAAATTTTAGAGTTGTAAATTTTTTTGAAAGGAAATGTTTTTACATAAGGTAAAAAGTTATGAGTGAGGGTATTTTCGGAAAATATAATGTTGAGGTGACTGACATTAAATTAGGCGAAATTTTTTAGGATTTTGTCCGCCAAAATTTAAGACAGATTTGTGGCTCTGATGTTGCCACGTCCCGCCGGCTGAGAAACTCTCTCAGCCGTCGGCTGAGGTACAGTAACCCCTATATATATATATATATATATATATATATATATATATATATATATATATATATATATATATATATATATATATATATATATATATATATATATATATATATATATATATATATATATATATATGGGCTTACTGTACCTCAGCCTGCAGGCTGAGAGAGTTTTCTCAGCCTGCGGGCGTGGCAACATCACCGCCCCACATCTGTAATAATTTTGGTGGACAAAATCCTGTAAAATCCCGCCCAATTTAATGCCAGTCACCTCAACATTGTAATTTCCGAAAATACCCTCCCTCACCACTTTTTACCGACCTTGGTAGCAGTCCTCAGAAAAAGACTGCGACCATGGTAGCAGTCCTCAGAAAAAGACTGCGACCTTGGTAGCAGTCCTCAGAAAAAAGACTGCGACCTTGGTAACAGTCCTCAGAAAAAGACTGCGACCTTGGTAGCAGTCCTCAGAAAAGACTGCGACCGTGGTAGCAGTTCTCATAAAAACACTGCGACCTTGGTAGCAGTCCTCAGAAAAGACTGCGACCTTGGTAGCAGTCCTTAGAAAAGACTGCGACCGTGGTAGCAGTTCTCATAAAAACACTGCGACCTTGGTAGCAGTTCTCAGAAAAAGACTGCGACCTTGGTAGCAGTCCTTAGAAAAGACTGCGACCGTGGTAGCAGTTCTCATAAGTACTGCGACTATATTAAAAAATCATTAAATATCAAATCAGATAAAAAAAATTAAAGAAGCATTCAAATTAGTTTCGTGATTTAATAAAGTAGCATTCACTGTCTTTTACCGAAAAAGTAGCTTTCATAAGGGGTGTTTGGTAATTTAACTTCTCCCTAAAAGCGGGCCGCAAGTCAGTGAGGTGACAAATTGAGCCACGTCACCGCAGGCTGAGAGAGTACTCTCAGCCCGCGGGCTGATATACATTTTTCTCTATATATATATATACATTTGAGACGCATTAGGACAATCCATATGAACCCTAAATTCATAAAGGAAAATAAAAGTCTAACATAAAGAAAACAGGACCAAATTCACATGTACAGTAGAAGCCCGCGATCCTGCAAATAAATGGAAACACAGGAAAATATGCTTCAAAGCCTCAGGCAGAAAAAATCCCTTTCCCACATAGAATCACAAAGAAACGAAAGAAGCCAGCCTAGACTGCCAGCAATCTTACAGAGGGTCCGGAGCAGACCCGGCGAAGAATAATGAAATAAATTAGCAACTTCTTGTAGCTTGCCTTAGATCATCCTCAAGACACGAACACATCACACATCTTAGAAATATCAGTTTCGTTCTTGTCACAAATTGAAGAAACTTCACTAACCAGTAGATACCATGGAGTTTCCCTTGTTTCCTGAAGACATTCAATATGCATTTACAAATATTTGGCTCCGTTCTGTGTAGTGCCTATGATAATCTTGTGGAATTCCAAGTATACTTTTCATTAAATGCAAGATGAACCTGAAATCAAAGTAGTCACTGAGTAATCCCTTCACTTTTCTTTCTAAGCAAAAAACTACATGTATCATCTACAGTTCAATGAGAATAAGAACAGTTTAATAAGTAATCCTGTAAAAACATGGGCTACAACTCCAAACCTTGCGTTTGTATATGCCATTACATACACTTATAAAACTACATTTGCATTTGCACCTTGCTACAATAGAAGTGTGACTGCCTCTGCCCCTTTTTGGACAAGGCACGTTTTTCATTTTTGAAATTATACATAATTAAGATTGTTATCAACTTACAATTCGTAAATATTAATACTAACACAAAGGAAGGCCTCAGGGCTATTGGTTGATCCTCATGTCTGAGATATTTGAACAGAGAGTAGGCAGCACGGACTACCTACACAACTTCAAATTGACATATCTACACAAGAATCTTTTCCCAGCAATTGATACGAGATTAGACCATATGACTATAATGCTTGTAACTAATTGGGCAAGCAGAGAAAAGCTACCAAATCAGATAACTTGCTTCACATGGGGATCCTCTCATTGGATGAAATTATGAGCAAAAGATTCATTTGATTCTCAGTAAATGAGGAGCAAAACTAGGGATACAATGGCTGGGTGTCAACGGACATCTCTCATGACAGTTGATTGCAACAAAGGTCATCTCTCATAATGCTAAACAAGTAATTCAACAAACGACGCAGTACAAACTAGCAATTCAGTTCAAGCACTTTGACACCTAGTTTGTTATGATGATGGGTCCATTAAATGTGATGGAGTGGCTAATAGCCTTGGTCAAAATAAGGAAGCCACTACTAGATTCTAGGGTTAAACATATTTAACCAACTAATCATTTTTCTTTCTATTCCATGATGGACTAAACTCATATTATACCACGCAGTTATCCAGTGAATTTGATGCAAAACATCCAAAATCAAGATGGAGTAATGCCAATTATTACAGTGGAGTAAACAAATTATTAAGAGACATGTTTTGCAAAATCAATGGTTGAAAAGGAAGTAAGGGAGATTACCACAATAAACTTTAAATTTCATTTGAGAGAAAACATAACATTAACTTCATAGTTTTTAGGCCAAAGACTTGCAAAAGATAGAACTTGACGTAGATGATTGGTAACTATAATTACAGAAAAAAATGATTTTTTACGATCTACTTGTTAGATTTTAACATGAATAAAACAGGATCAATTGCCTCTATGCATAGATACCAATATCATGTATATAGATCTTGAGATGGGGCTTTAAATAACATACCTTTTCGAAGGATGATGAACTATAGAGAACCTTTAGAAGACATATCTCTTGGGTAATTGATCAACTGTATCCGGATCTGGATCTTCGCTATAGGGAACAAGATGGAGAGCCTTCTCTCTGCTAAACCTAACCTCCTATGGGTGGAGAATAATGCGTGGCTGCAGAGAGGGATTTCCTCTATATATATAATTCTTTGATTAGTGACCTTCCCATAATGCCCCTAGCCCTAATTAGAGAGTAGTATTAGGTCCCACCGACCTTTACATTTTAGTGCACCTATTAGACACACATAATATATTGACTAACATAAATTACACGTGTGTTATGATATGGGATAGGAAATAGGTTATGAATCGAATCAGGAAATATCTTACAATCTTCCACTCGAGACATACCCAACTAAAAATTTTGAAAAAATATTTATTTTGAAAAACTTTTATATCCTATATCACAATTTTATTTTAAAAGCGGATGGTCATCCTTTGATTTTTGAAAAAACCAACACGTGAAATTTATCGTTAGTCATGGGGCACTCAAACTACTGACACTCTACGACTAAGAGGATGATTAGCACGGTTCACGGACAAATTTCGGTCAAGCTTTATGCTTTTGCCTAATTTATATCGTGGACTTTCGGGCTAATTATCCTAACAGCTTTCGAGAGATACTTTATTGGTGGAGTTTAGTACGTATATGACAAATGTATATGTAGTGTGTATAATACATTTTCATAAGTGTCCTGCAACGTGTGTTTACCAGACACACGTCATCTCAATACTTAGACGACCGTCATGCGAATACCATCGCTCATATTGAGATGAAGGCTTAAGGTCGTGAAGCCTACCCACGTCCAGCCTAAGCGATCTTGAGAATCTTAGTAGTCTTCTCCAAAGGCACTTTATATTTTAACATGTGCAACTGCACAACTTTAACTTTAACATTATAAATGCGCATTTAATAATATCAGCTGAAATAAAATACCATATAATAACTGCATGCCATCTTAATAACTGTCTGAGAAAAATCTCATGTAACTGAAATATAGAATGTACTAAGGACAAAATGGCATTACTGAAAATTTGACATAAAACTCCCACTCAAAAGGACAATCACAGATATACTCCCACTCAGAAAAATAATAATCACGATGACTCTAGTACCCCCCATGTATGCACAATGTCCTTGAAAGGTAGTCACTAAGAGTCTTTTGGTAAGTGGGTCTGTAATATTCTCCAGTCTGTAATATTCTCCAGTGTGAACTTATGCACTATGTCAAATTAGCGCATCAGGTTGACAAAAAAACTAATGCAAAATGAAACTTTTTTATGCTACCAACCTAAAGTTTGAGTGAAGAAATGAAATCATTTAATGAGCAATGCATAATCTCACTCAGCTATCCGTTTACAAGACCAAAATATCACTATGTTGTATTAATAATTAGATCAATATATAAGTCAAAATGACCTAATCAATCAATACATAATCTAACACTGTAGAAGGTACTTTCTCTCCTAAGCTAAGGAGCTCTTGTCGGATCAAAATACAATGATAGATCCAAGAACAATATCATTTTATACTACAACATAAGATAATGAAAATGCAGGTATGGTGTGATTGAGCAACAATTTCTTAATCTTTCAAAGAACTATAAAAAGGTCTAGAGTTTTGATCATCCGGATCGATCTAGTCATAATATACTCTCCCTCGATCAGACCTTACAACTTACATCTTTTGATTCAATTGTCGCTCAACTCCTAATTGAAAAGTCTTGAAAACATTTAAGGAATCTGATTTCTTGTGGAGGAGAAAGACATGGGCATAACGAAAGAAATCATTAATGAATATAATGAATATCTATGACTTCTCCGAGAAAGGTGAGAAAATATGCCCAAAATGTTTATGCCATAACCTAGAAGACTGTAGGAAAAATCTAGAGCATTTTGCAGTAGGCAAAATATTATGATAAAGACTGGCACCTGATAAAAATTGTTCATATGATGCATCCAATGTCAGTTTGAATGAATTATCAACTAGCAAATCAGAATCAACAGAATCACCATGGAGATGGATAATAAAACTAGATTCATTCAAATTAGCACTACAACCAGAATTCTTAAAAATAACATCATATCCAAAAGAAATTATTCTGAAACATAGATCAAAGTATACTCAAAATGACATATAAAAGTTTTCTTTCAAATTTAAAACATGACAAGATTTAAAACTTGTCTAAAAGTTTCTATGGACTCTATTATAGTGCCTACCCTTGACAGACCCCTCAAACTAGCAAATCCTTAGTATTCTCCTTCTCAGGAATTCCAACACTCATAATGGGTCTATAGAAAACTTAATTATGAGAATACTCATCTTGTTGGCTTTAACCCATTTGTTGATGGACACCTGAGTTGCTGCCTTTTGAGCATCAGTAGCCACTCAATAATGGGCTTGCCTTCAGCTAGCACAAAATTATAGTCAATAAACACAATACTATCTGGAGTTTCATCTTTCATGATGAATAATTTGAGTATGTCAATGTCTTTATTCCAGTCAAATGCTTCTAAATTAATGTGTGATCCATAACTGCAGCGGAAATAAATTCTTGACATGATTATATTTACTGACACATAATAAAATTATGTGAATATATAAATATGCATTAATTCTTTACTGTCACGAACCTATCTGGGGTTAGGATGGTCGATTCAGAGTGGCATTGTGTTCATGGTTCATTCCTTTCCACTCTGCGGGTCCGACAATCAACAATTTAATCTTACCCTTGGACAATGACTAATTATGATTGTACCCAATTTATGATAGAATCATGCTCAAAATTAGACTAACCACGTTCGGTTCAATTACAGACACTTCCTATCCTTTGTGCTTAGGGTTATCCTAATCTTACCGACACATGTTATCTTACCATACGAGGTGACTTAAAAATTCTGAATTAAGGCGTGATCCATAACTGCAGCGGAAATAAATCTTGACAGGATTAATATTTACTGACACATAATAAAATTATGTGAATATATATGCATTAATTCTTTACTGTCACGAACCTATCCGGGGTTCGGATGGTCGAGTCAGAGTGGCATTGTGTTCATGGTTCATACCTTTCCACTCTGCGGGTCCGACATTCAACAATTTAATCTTACCTTTGGGTAATGACTAATTATGATTGTACCCAGTTGATGATAAAATCATGCTCAAGACTAGGCTAACCACGTTCGGTTCAATTACAGACACTTCCTATCCTTTGGGCTTAGGGTTATCCTAATCTTATCGACACATGTAGTCTATCTTACTCTGCTAGGTTACTTAAAAATTCTATAATCACCTTTGGGTAATATATAAAACTTTAAATAACCTAGCATCACTGTCAATCTTAATGGGTCACAACTAGAGGGTCCCAAAATAAGAGTAAAGTAAAATATGTTACTGAATAGTCTACCTTTGGGTAGAGCTACCTAGTCATATTAGGTTTTACTCAAATGATCGTTAATCTTATCTCACATAAACCCCATTGGAGATATTGTACTTTATGAAATATGATGATATTTGCTTTCATCAATGAAACCTTAGTGCAAAACCTTAAAAAACTTTAATTGAATACAAGCAATGATATTTACATTCACAATTTGATCAGAAAAATCGCATTTACCTTAAGTTGTCAAAAACTTTACTGGGGTTGTCGATTATATAGGATAATAATACTTTCATGAACTTATGCGAAACTAATAGGAAACTATTATAAACTTAAAAAGAAAATATGATTGTATATACTGAATTTAAAGTATACTTATATCTGCAGATCAAAATTTCCTACTTAAGATTGGAATTAGTTCACTCGCAGAGTATGTGAATCTCATCGTTCATGGCATTACATGATTTTAAATAGCAACAATTAATATTTCAAATACATCTAATCATACAAGAGAAACTGAACTTAGATGAAATTTAACATCTCAATTACAAGTCCCCAAATAATATAAATTGGATTTGTAATACTATGATTCTCAACCTGAACAATTTCATAATAGAGGAATTTTAAACTATAAGTAAACAAATGGCCAAATAGCCATACCTCTGAGAATTCATAACCAAATGGATAAATAAGACATGAAATGTCTAGTCACCATGATTATCGTTGCGGTTGTGCCATATATTTAATCAATATGCTATTTAATACCATTTGTGTTTCAGTCACAAAATCATAATTTGAAAATCTTCACAAGATCATAGTTTGAAAATCTCCACAATTTTCTAAGAAAATAATGTAGATTGACAACCCACATAATAGAACACTAATAGGGTCCAAATTTAATATTGAAACACATAAACAAAATACAAATAAAATCTTCAAATTTGCCATATGCATCCAGTTCAAACAAACACTTTGGACACTGAAGAATATCACTGCCGTTTTTTTTTTTTTATTTGAACACTGAAGTATGTGTATCTCTGAAGATATCTTAATAAAAGAAGAGAAACTTATCTCTTTTATTGACATTTAAAATTCATCTTACTTGCATGCACAAAAGATGATCGGAGAATACTTGACGCACCTTAATTATTTGATGAATATAATTGGTAAATTTCTTTATTCGGATTCAAAGAGATCAAATTTTTTAATAAAATTTTTAAATGAAAATCTCCAAGAAATACAAAATTGTTGCAATTTAAAATACTCATGTATAGATAATATTTAAAACTCAAATGTAGTTCCCGTGAATAAATAATTTAAAATTGCCAAGATATCTTTTCATATCCTTCACATGAAACTCTAGAATAATTTCCTGTAAATTCAGAAAATCCAGCCTGAGAGAGAATATTCTCTTGTAGAAGCAAATCAACTACTCATTGTGATTCATATCTTTTAGATAAAATTATCCAATCTACCCGTCTCAGTCCATAACTTCGTTATTTATTATCAAAATAAGAGATAATATTATAAGAGATTTTTTTTTTAAACTAAAAGACAATTAAGATAGGAAAATGAACTTATCTCATTCCTCACCCAAATAACATATTTAGTGTTCATCAACAAAATCAATTGTCACAAGGGACTCTATGGTTAATTTTTATCTTTGAAAAGATTAAATTTGAAATTCTATAGGTAAAACATACGGGGATATGATCCGAAAATAATCGAAAAATAATCAATTCCTCAAAATTCGCGTCTAAAGGCCAATAAATAATTTTTGAAAAATAAACAAAACCTAGATCCTCCAATAACATTAGCGTCTTCAAAAAGCAGGAAGAAGGAAAACAAAATAAATTGTTTAAAAGCCTAAAATAAAAGCAACCATACTCAATCCCTCAGCAGTTCTCGTCTCTTTCGATCTATCATTTTTGATCC
This sequence comes from Agave tequilana, assembly GCA_038442645.1. Lineage (NCBI taxonomy): Eukaryota > Viridiplantae > Streptophyta > Magnoliopsida > Asparagales > Asparagaceae > Agave > Agave tequilana. The sequence continues at coordinate 102,922 of JAVJIF010017103.1, forward strand.
GTTACAATATAATACTTCTCAACCAAAATTAATAATAATCATATATGATTAGATCCTAAAACATAGATAGTATAGCAAGGCTCTGATACCACTTGTTAGATTTTAACATGAATAAAACAGGATCAATTGCCTCTATGCATAGATACCAATATCATATATATAGATCTTGAGATGGGGCTTTAAATAACATACCTTTTCGAAGGATGATGAACTATAGAGAACCTTTAGATGACATATCTCTTGGGTAATTGATCAACTGTATCCGGATCTGGATCTTCACTATAGGGAACGAGATGGAGAGCCTTCTCTCTACTGAACCTAGCCTCCTATGGGTGGAGAATAATGCGTGGCTGCAGAGAGGGACTTCCTCTCTATATATAATTCTTTGATTAGTGGCCTTCCCATAATGCCCTTAACCCTAATTAGAGAGTAGTACTAGGTCCCACCGACCTTTACACCTTAGTGCACCTATTAGACACACATAATATATTGACTAACATAAATTACACGTGTGTTATGATATGGGATAGGAAATAGGGTATGAATCGAATCAGGAAATATTACACTACTTACATAATAACTAAATGGAGTGAACACCATCTCAAAGCCATAGTAACTAACACAGAGTGTGACATCTCAAAGCCATTCCAAATAGTAATACATGAGTGGCGACCATTGCAACAGCGATGCTCATTATCTCAATGGAACCAACACAGATTTTCAGTCTACATGTCAAATATGGATTAGAGAATGTATAACGCTTCAAGCATCAAATAATATGAAAGATGGTGGAAAACAAGTAAATGAGTGCGAGTGGGGGTATTGAGTGGTGTGGCTTTTAGCCAAAAGGCCAAGGCTTTCAAGGTGATGGAGAAGGCACAGAAGAGGATTCGTTAGCTATTTAGAACTCAACTATAGTGCAAGACCAACTTATTGAATTGAAATGCAACAATTAATGCTATGATGAGTCATGATGTATGCTATGGCCTACCTGGATTAGAAATATG